>JAVYIG010008568.1:0-87901 GCA_035222895.1 Strongylocentrotus droebachiensis
TGAACTGAGGCATAACAATGCCGGCGTCCTCCAATCATCTGGTGGAGTCATTGAACTGAATGAAAATACGACATCGCTGACCGTTCAGTCTACGAATTTCACTTCTACGTACGTTGGAAGGATGTACAACTACTGGTTTGTTACTGGTCCAGTCGGAAGACGTTTAAAGGTCGAGTTCCATCAGCTTAACGGAGGAGGTTTCTCTGTCTACGATAGTTCTAGCCAAAGTGGAATAGTATCTAGTTTCTCGAGTCCATCTATCATGCCTGAAGATAGGGTTTTCTCTCAGAACACAGGAACACTATACTTCTATTTCAGTGGATCCTATAGAGGAGTCGGCCTGCTTTTTACAATAAGAATTACAGGTGAACTTTATTAAAGAGTGGAAATAAAATGAAATTAACAGTATTATTTAACGAAACGGTCTCCCTTTAGAACTGAGGCTCTACTCATACTCACTTCGTTTGACAGGTGTTCATACGAGCGGTCTGTGGAAACACAACCGTGCCAGGGAGCGCATTTCGGGAAGAACACATCGAGCATTCGGTCTGAACAAAAAGTCATTTTAAGAACAATATTTTTGATGAAATTCTTCAAAACTTTAATACGATCGCTAAGACCTCCGAAAAATCAACCTAAAGCAATTTCAATATCCTCGTCCACCATCTGCTAAAATGTGCAAACATATTATAATGTATATTCTAACATGGGTTATCAATACGGTATGGACATTGCCATTAAGACAGTTGATTTCTTAAAATCTTCGCGATCATGTTCTTTAATAGCAGTAGTATTGCTGCATTGGTCCAAGCATTATATTGCTCGCAAAATATCTTCCTTTAATGAATCTTATTTCATGAAAAGAGGCATGATTTATAAATTGGAAAAAGAAATGACAGCACGGCCGACAGATAGTTTGACATCAGATAACAATCTTTAGAATAATATCTTAAATATTTTTTTCTTAACAAATTAGCTTTCACCTTAAGGCCCGTCTGTACTAGTTTGGCCAGGAGGGATTAGACACACAGCGTGGTCACTGACAGGTGGCTATCTCATCAACTCAGCTCTCAATTAACATAAGAAAAGAGGACTAACGGTCACCGATTAGGCGGGTGTTTTCTATATAGAGGGAGCAAGTAGCTACAATGGGGCTTTAAGCCATCACAATCTACTTGACTTACAAAGGTACATTGATTTTGTTAAGGACCGTCGCCAGACTATCTGAAAGGGATAAATGGGTGTCGAACAAACTTTGCCAACTGGGAAAAAAATAACGGATGGTGGAATTGCCCACAGAATGATGTTCAGATTTTTTCCTAAAAAGCAAAAAATAAATAAAACATCATCAATCTTTTATTTGCCTACATCGCCCCTAATTTTGTTTTGCAAAATATCTTTGCAGATGAATACCCAGTTGTTGGGCAACAGACCTGTGGTGGTAGAGTAGAACTGGATCATTATCAAGAGTACTTCGTCTTCAACTCCCCGTACTACTACAGTCAGCAGTCGGTTAGTGGAGAAGCAGACTGCTATTGGTATGTGACTAGTCTGGCAGGTAAACAGGTGCAGCTTGAATGGCTTGATATTGATACATCGAATGATTACGTGCGTGTGTACGATTACCCATCTTCAACAAGTTACCAGGTATCTCAATTCCGAGGCAACGTTGACCCAGACCTGTCACCATTCGTGTCTACTCGTGGAGGCATCACGTTTGTGCTAGACGAGAACTCTGGTACTAGTGGAAGAGGGTTCCTCGCCAACGTCTCCCTTACAGGTAATAATTTCGATAGTATACTACACACGATACTGATTATGATGAAAACACCAAGAGCCACAATGACAATGATAATAAGAATGTTGATGATAATGATTTCAAAATCATCATCATCCTTCAAACAAAGTTTAACCATGCTTATTAAAAGACAAACGAAAAGGCATTAGTTTTTCTTCATCAATTCCACATTTGCCTCTCTCCACTCAAGAGCAGTGTATTGTTATCAGGTATATAGTTTATTCTTTGAATGCTTTAGCGCCATAGGGCAGCTTGGCTAATGCCAGAATGATAATGGTGCTTTATGGATCGACGCCTTGAGCATTCCCTATGATTGGTACGCGCAATATATATATATTGTTTACATTACATTGTACATTGAAACGGTTCTCTTCTTGATCTAGATGGAACTTCGGTAGTGGGCCCAAGATCATGCGGAGGGACAATTAGGCTGAGCAACTCGATGCCAGAATTTACATTCAACTCCCCATACTACTACCAACCCTCGTCAACTGCTTATGTGCTCTGCTACTGGCATGTACATGCTCCATCGGGACAGGAGGTTGAGCTGACATGGTTGGACATTGACAATCCAAATGAATCTGTTTTATCTCTATGACTACCCGTCCTCTACCAGTTACCAAATTTCCTCTATACGTGGAGACATTGACGTGGATATATCACCTGTGGTTTCTTCACGTGGCGGATGGACAGTACGACACACTGACAACTACTCTGGTAACAATGGAAGAGGCTTCCTGGCAGAGTTCAGTCTGAGAGGTAAAGATGGAGGCTCTAACTATATTCAGGCGTTTGCATTTCCATCACGTACACTTTTCATAATACTCTTTACATAATACTCTTTACAATCACCGATTCTTCCTTCAACATGTCCAAAAGGAAATGCATCGACTTTTTTTCTTCGGGCGTCCCTCTTCCCATCCATGCATCATCGACTACTTCCGAGACGATTTTTTTGGGGGGGATTGAAGGATTGATTTTGATTGCAAAAACAGATTGCAATTTATTTGTCTCTGTCTTAAATTCACCCCACTCGAATCCCAAGGGCCCTATATATCAGTGTATATCCCAGACAGGCGCGGATCCAGGATTTCTTAGGGGAGGGGGCCCAACTTTCTTCATTTTTGTTTGCTCCCGAAAATTTGAAAATCGCGCCAGGCGAAAAGTCGCTCAGTGGGGGGGGGGGGGGGGGGGGGGGGGGGGGGGGGTATTGAGCACATTTTTTTTTTTTTGGTCCTCGAAAATTTTTCACTTGCACCCCCCCCCCCCCCCCCCCCCCCCCCCTTGAGCGCCAGGGGGGGGGGGGGGGCCCAACCCCCAAAAAAGGTAAAAATCACGTGATTTTACATGATTTTTATCTCAAGGGGGGGCCCGGGCCCCCCGGCCCCCCCCCCCTGGATCCGCCACTGATCCCAGATCTCTCTGTGAAGGGGTGGGGGTGATTTTGAAAGAATTTCTTCCGTTCCCCGGAAAACTGTTATTGTTCTATTTGGGAGGGATGAGTCGTAGCTATCTTATCCATCAGATCTTCCTCCTTCCCCTCCTCCCGATGCGCCTAACTGTGGCAAATGCATATTTATGCTCACAGTAAGTCATGTTC
Source organism: Strongylocentrotus droebachiensis (assembly GCA_035222895.1). Lineage (NCBI taxonomy): Eukaryota > Metazoa > Echinodermata > Echinoidea > Camarodonta > Strongylocentrotidae > Strongylocentrotus > Strongylocentrotus droebachiensis. The sequence goes on from JAVYIG010008568.1 coordinate 3,399, forward strand.
GTAAACGGAATCAAATTTAATGCATAGGCCTTCGTCTTTGTTACGAATGATTGTATTTCAAATTCAGAATGCACAGGAATATATTAGGCCTACGTGTTTGGTAGGTAGGGCAATCCATAATGTTACCCGACCTCTCAACAACTTATGTAAGCAATTTGCAATCTATCTATCGATATACAATGATCATATAGGCCTATACTTACATGTATGTTATAAACATGTTCATTTCCTAGACACACCATATTATTCGAGCACGGCTTCATGCGGAGGTATGATTCCACTGACACAGTCTTCACCAAATGCTACCTTCTCCACCCCGTACTACTATCAGCTATCTACATCTAATGTTGACATGGACTGCTACTGGTATATTACAAGTCCTTCCGGCAAACAGGTCCAACTGACAGTACTTGATCTAGAGACAGGCAGTTCTGAACATATATACATTTATGACCATCCGACTTCTATTAGTTCTAGTTACCAGGCATCTTACTTGTCCGGACGCCTGGAATCGCCTGCTACTATCTTGTCTTCACGGGGTGGAGTGTATATGCGTTACTACGATTACAGCTCTAATTATAACGGCCCAGGAGTCCTGTTCGAAGCGAGGATTCTAGGTATGAAAGGGAAATCCAACGTTGACAACATGTTACATTCTAGATGGGCTGGTAGAGAAAGTTAAACTGATAATACAAGAAAGATATGCTTGGTTGTTAGTTGAACCAAATATGTTTCCTCCTCCTGACATCTCTTTTACCCATTAAGGTGTCTACAGGTATTGCCAGTATATTTTCATCAAAACGAGACATGGGGATGGGATGGGATCTCTGTGCTTTTAAGTAATACATGTATGAGATTTACTCTGCAATTCATCCTTCTTCCCATTTCTCTTTATTCAGTGCAGACCAGGCTATTTAAACAAAATGCTTTTCCCATATAGTCAATATAGATGTGTTATAACGTGGTGGATACGTGATCGGACAGTGGACCATTATGGTTCGTAAAAAAGGCATCAGTTTTAGTTCTTATTAACAGAAAGATTTATTACGCTTTCGTTCTGATACCATAATAATGATGTATCGCAGCCCAAGGGCTGAATTGTACAATAGTTTTACAATAGTATTTACATGATAAAATAATACATTAAATAGAACCATAACAGCATCACAAATGAACATTACTTTATATCTCTACATGCTATTGTAGATGAGATATGAACATAATACACACAAATAATGTAATAATGTAATGTAGTATAAAGGATTGACCGGACAAGGACAATTGTAGCATATATGCTTCATACTTTGAGAAGACAGGTGGAAAGAAATCCAAAGAAATACCTCCCTAGCCTATACACGCAGCTAATGAACAATAATTAGCAGCAACATATCATCGATTAGGTTTACTTTCCATCACTCTTAGTTCCATGCGCTCTCATGACCATTCGAAGAACAGCTCCCCATTTGTTTTTTATTGTCAACCCTTAGATGTAATGCCCTCGGAGGTGTCGGGTTTCTGTGGCGGAGTGATTCCTTTGAGTACAAGTACACCACGGGTCACAACCACCACTCCTTTGTACAATCGAAATTCGGCATCAGATGTTACCATCGACTGCTGGTGGTACGTCAGAAGTCCCTCGGGCAAGCAAGTCGAGATGAGTGTACACGACCTCCAGACTGAAAACGAGCGTGTGTATGTATACGACTATCCATGGTCATCGAGCTACCAAGTTTCCTATCTTCGTGGAAATATCAGCGATTCTACAGTGGTTTCAACAAGAGGAGGTTTCTCTGTAGTTTTCGACGATACATCAAGTAGTAGAAATGGTCATGGTTTTGCCATGGACGTCGCACTGACAGGTATGACCTGAGTGGTTTTTGGTAGCCAGTGCGATGACAAACTTGATTTAAACATGTTTTGATTTCATATAAGCACTTAAGTCGAGAGATACGCTTTAACTAATGAGAATCTGACGGGAAATCAGAGTCGGTTTTTATCGGAATTTCGAAGATTATGTAAAAACCAACGAAAATAATCTTCAAACTCCAAATTAATCTTCAACGAGCTTTCTTTACTCTATTGATATAAAAATTCAAATTTGTTATCTTTGAACTACGTTCATATAATATGTGTTTACTTCGTTTTCAGATGAATTTTCGTGGGATAGTGTGGGTATTGATTCCTGTGGTCAAACGGTACACCTCGACAGTTCATCACCATCTATTGTCTTTAGAACACCGACTTATCCAGTCGAGGTTGTGAATGACCAGTACACCTGCTACTGGTATCTCACCTGCCCATACGGATACCGAATATCACTACTTTTCAACGATTTCGACACTTTCTCCGGCTCCCGCTTCAGGGTTTACGATTCCTCTTCTGTTTCGTCAACCTATCAGTTGGCCGAAATATCATCTAGTTCCAAACCAGGTTCTGCAGCTATCCAGTCATCCAGCAACAGTCTAACGCTTTACTACAATGATGCTGACTGGAGTGACGTAACAAGGCAACGTGGAATACTCGCTGGTGCCTCCATTGTTCCGTCAGGTTCGATATGTTCAGTTCAGTACTGTTCGGGTTATTTTCACGTTTCACGTTACAATGGGTCATTTTGGTTTACAAGAAATATAATGGTAATAAAATTGCATAGGTATTTTTGATAAACGGAGGTACATAAGTTATAAATCATAATATATTTAGAAAATACTATTTCATATTAACCGCTACCACCTTCTCTCTCTTCTCTCTCTCTCTCTCTCTGTCTCTCTGTCTCCCCCCCTCTCTCTCTCTCTCTCTCAAATTCACTCGGCAAGACATTAATCTAAGTTTGCCACTTTCCACCCATGTGAAGGGAATAGCAACTCAATTCATGACATGCTGCAGTATACATGCCTAATGATCAAAGTGGTTTTTCCATAAAGGTGGGCCTATAATGTAAGGGGGCAATACTATTTGTATAAATCACCTAGAAATATAGGCCTACCAAACGCTATATTAATAACCACTATTATTATCTTATCTATCATATATTTGGTGTATGCTATATTCAGGAGAACCAACTTGGGACCAGGTTGAACCGATGTCTTCGTGTGGTAGCGCTGTATCACTGACTGACCAAGATAGTCGTATCCAGCTCACAACCCCTGATTACCCGGATGTAAATGGCGACTACTACCAGTGCAGGTGGTTTGTAGAATGTCCCAGCCAAACGGCAGTTCGAATCGATTTTAACGACTTCTGGCTTGATTCTAACGGGTATCTTCGCGTGCATGATGGCCCGAGTACTGGTCACTCCGTGATACAACATTCAACTGGTTCAAGCATACCTGACAGTGTGGTTTCAAGTAGCAACGTCATGACGGTCCACTACTACAACAACCGCGGAACCTCGGGCAAAGGAGCAAGTTTTGAAATTAGCTGTGTATTCGAAGGTAGCCCAATGGTCTTCAAGGTCATGTAACTAAACATCATGAAAAGAGAAATATAAAAGAAACACAGTCCTATCAATGAATAAAGAATTCAAAAAGAATGGCTAAAGGAGATTCACGTAGGCCTACTCGCTAATCCGTCAGGTTGACTTTTCATAAGATTGAAAATAATTATGGCAAATGATGTACGCCAAAACAAAGATGAAAACTGCGGTCAACAGCCTGTATTCGGCTTCTTGATTTATCTGTGCTGCTTAAACAGAAACAAAATGAAGTATCTTTTATGACTTCTTTATGAATAGGGCCTCTTATTTTAATATTACTCTGAATATTTCCTTAGATTTTCAATTTTGACTAATGAGGCCACTGAATCTATGTGTCTTTCAGTAATTAATTCAACACCAACAATACTAAAATGTGCTTCGCCCTGTCATTTCTTCCAACCTCTTTGCTATCTCGATTCTTTAATGACTCATGACTCTGGGTTAAAAGAGGTAGAATTTCAACTGCAATGCATATGTGGAACTGTTGAGTTCAGAATTTTGTGGTTTCCGTATTTTTAATTAAATATTCAGACCATGATTCTAAGTACAATATTCACAGAAATATCATAAAATATAATCTAAATTTGACATCCTTCAAATTTACAATGTGAATAACTTAGTGTGATACGAGTTATAACTTTAAAGTTATCAACGATCGGTGTCAATTTTTTAAACATGACTGTAGTTTAACTTGAATTAACTCCCATCTCTCTCTCTCTCTCTCTCTCTTTCTCATCCTTCTCTCTCTCTCTCTCTCTCTTTCTCATCCTTCTCTCTCTTTCTCTCTCTCTCTCTTTCTCACCCTTCTCTTTCTCTTTCTCATTCCTCTCTCTCTCTCTCTCTCTCTCTTTCTCTCTCCTCTTGTTATCCATTTAACTATATCCCACGATGTTGATCACAATGCAACTGCTACATCGCAACCTACGTCGTATGGCACAACTGGTGAGTGGCTCGGAGCATTGGTAACATGTTCAGGCGAATGATGCTATGTGAATAAAAAGCATCATTAATTGAATGATAGTTAATCTAGCCCTACCCAGCCCCGAGAAAACCTTACAACAAAGACCCAAGCCCCCCCCCCCCCCCTCCCCATCTTCCTGACGTTGAAAAATGATAGTTATCCCGGCATATAATGTAGGTGACCACGAACAAAATCTGTTCTGAGGCTTTTTCGCAATTTGTGGATTTTAAAGCACAATTTTCGTTCTCTAATCAGACATTTTACCACATTGTCTGTTTGAAGCCAAAGGGGCGTTAACACTTTTTTGAGTATTCGAGTTAACTCCATTTTGGCTTCGAACCGACGAATATTTAAAAGATCACCATTGTGCAGGGCTAGGGAATCGACAGAGAAAAGAAAAAGGATTGCCTCACAGAGTTGAGTAGCAAATGTCTGCATTTGCACAAGACTGTTGGTTCCATCCATTTCGGCTTCTTATACTTCAAAAGTCATAAATCGGTGTAGCCTTTTCTTGTGTTAGCTTCGGTTTGTCATACGGTTGTTTGCACTTGAGAGTCTATTTCTCTGATAATATTTTGGTGACCCGACATTTGCTCCTGCGGCAATTGCTCCGGGCTTTATTTCGTAAAATATGGTTAGGGTTGAAATTGGGTTTTAGGTGACGTGTACGGTTGGGACTAGGAATAATATCGAGTCCAGGGTTGAAGTTAAGACCTTCTGTCAGTGCATAAAAAGGAAATTGACGAGGTTTAATCGTTGCAGGAGCATGCGTCGTACAACCCATTTTGAGAACCATCTGGATATGATTATCTTTAACAGAAGTCAACCTGGACTGTGACAGCACATCCATGACGGTTTTCCTGGACAGAAGGATGCTATCAAACGGAACTAATGCAGAAGATGTCCATTTCGAGAATGACGATTGTTTGGGGATCAACCATGATACCACTCAAATCGTTCTATACACCAGATACGACAGGTGTTCAACCAGATTACAAGTAAATAATATTACCACAATTTATTGTGCCGTCATTTTTTAGTATGAGATTTTTCAATCAGAACTGAGGTGAATCTGTTAAACGGGTCTATCATTCTTTGAGCTTCGAAATATTTAAGATTCCTTCTTTCCTGTGTTTTTTAATAGAGCCTTTCCCACCTGGAGCCGATGAGAAGATCTAAACATCATACGGCAGCAAGATTAAGATTAAGTAGATTAATTCTCTAGGCTGTTATTAGTGCTATTATCATTATCATCATTACTACTATACTATTGTTATCGTTGTTATTGTTATCATCATCATCATTATTATCATTATTTTTATTTTGTATTTGTTCATTTTTATATAATTATTATTGTTATTATAATTATTTAGGAAACTGAGAACAGCATCATCTATTCTAACGTGGTGACGTACAACACACCTCAACCGATCCCAGGCACAGAAATAACGCGTGAGAACATCCTTAAGATCCCCGTCAAATGTGAGCTTGATCGCCATCGTCTCCTGGGTGATTCCTTCGTCCCGAAGATCGGCGAGATAGTGTTCAACGAAACGGGCTACGGTGACTTTTCTCTTCGACTCGATCGCTACACAGATGCGACCTTCGACGAGTTCGCAGGTGACGACGAAGGCGAGATCATTCTTGGAGAACATCTTTACTTCGCGGTTAACCTGACATCTGTGCCTGGCTTGACTGTCTTTATTGATAACTGCTGGGCCACGCCATCTCAGTACCCGAACGATGCAAAGAGTTACATCTTCCTCGACAATGGGTAACGACATTATTCTCTCATTTCATTTATTTATTTATACATTGAAACATATTTGTACAGGATTTTTTTTTTATATCAGCAAAAAACTGTATTTCATCATGATCTTGATTAAAGATATAGAATTGTAAACATAAAAACAATAATTAATAAATTATTTATTAAATAGAACACACAAATACAGAAATAAATTGATGAATATTACAATGCAAAAAAAAGTTACAATAGCATATAGAAATATTATCGGTAGTGGGAGCGCTTTGGTTTATTGGAGAAGGCTCTTGGCTCTCACACAAGGGTCCAATCCAGGTGCGATTCTTGCGTGGTAGGCTTACATCTTTGGTCAAGCTGTATTGCCCACAATTTTGTCCCACTCCACCCGTGTGTAAATGCCTACTTGACTATGATGGGGGTAATAACAATTGCAGGGCCAGCAGGAAAAAGCAATATTGATACTAATGTGTCTACCTTAGGTTAAAAAAGACCAAACTATTAATATATATCAACACTGTTATTCGCCTTATTTAGATCTACTCTACCTGTAACCTATTCAAAGTATGAAAAGCTAGCAAATGACTAATATACATACAGCTCTTACGGCCTTCTTCCAGGCAGCCGACGTTCGTTTAGTCATCGGATGAAGAATTATGACGCTGACTTTCCTTACGAGGCGGTTCTATTGCAATTGGTGGAGGGTGTGCGTATTGCGGGAGACCTGTCGGTTATACAAATGAATTCATTATCTATATAATTATGACCAACATAATCTGTAATTTAGTAAATACGCGACTGGCGTCATATTTCCCTATTAAAAAGTTGCACCATCACATAACCTCCCACATATACACAACAATACACTACACACACCTTCTCACGCACACCAATTTGCACACTAATTTACACACATGCACACGCACACACTCTATAGACATTTTACTGAACGCTGCCAGGCCTGCCAGATTTTTGTAATGACTTTTGGTTTTGATAAAACAATACACAAAATCAGTAAGGATGAAGAAATTATCGCATAATGCTGCCGCAATGAAATTAATTTATTTTCCATTTTTATTAGATAAAGTTATACTGCACTCATATCCATCCTAGGGATGCTCAATTCACCTACAGAGTACTGTTACCCTGAGGCGCTATACGCATTCAAGGAGTAACTTCCTACCAGATACCAATTTAATACACCTGCGTCTGCATATGGATCGAGAGTGACAAAAGTAGATCAATATGTTTTGTCAAAGGACAATAATGTGCAGCGGCTGCGACTCGAACCGCAAACCATATGAACCACATTCTGGTGAAGTTTTAACTAGGCCTTTTCACCTCTCGGTGGAAAGTTTTAAAAAATCAGTGCGAATCCGTGATTGATACGAAATATCAACATGCATCCGTATGCTACATCCATGGTTAAAAGTTCCATAATCTGTTGACTATGAATATACTGGTAGTGATGCTAAAAAGCATTATATACCTCATTTTAAGATTCTTTACTAATCCTGTCTTCTGATTGGTTGAAAATGCAGTCATGTTCTTAACCATGCCCGCTAATTGAAATTCATAGTCATTTTTCCCGGCTCTACCGGTTTATATCCATTTTTCATAGCACTTTTTCCATGGCTGTGAAACGTGACGTCATTTTGCTGCGATCCCCATTTTGGTTTACGTGTTACCGTATAAGTTTCTTTTGTGCGATGACCGATGCGCAATACCGTTAACGGTGTTTGAGTGCAATTCGATTTTGGTCGCTGCATTCAGGCGACGAATCTACCAATCCACGCAGTTCTACTGGAGCACAGCTTGTTGGATTTCATACTGTACACAAGTTATTGTTGGTGTTAATATTCATGACTTCAAAGAGATGGAAACCTAAATGGGTGAGTCAACATTTTCCTTTTTTTCGGTATATAAAATATATATTGACTGCTTTTAATATTCGAGGCATAGTTGTTTCTATAGGGTCTCGGGAAACTCACAACCTGCTATGACCCCGCGGCGCAAGCGCCTTGGGGTCATAGCAGGTTGTGAGTTTCCCTTGACCCTATAGAAACCACTATGCCTCTCAAAGCAGTCAATATATCCTTACTATGATTCAGTGGACAAACAAGAGATTTTTTAATTTTTTTTAATTATTTGGAAAAGCTAAAAGCAATGATTTATTGATTTGATTGATTAAAAGAGCCATAATCGTACGGGATATATTTCGCGAAATCGCTCATAATAATCTCCAATTCGGGGTGGGCGGGTGTGTGCGGGATGGCGTGCGTGTGCGGATGTGTGCTGGTGCATGCGCGCGTGCCTGTGTATATGTACATTATAATGAGTTTTTACCAACGCATATCAATCAGATAAAGATTATATACGTCTGGGAACGATCTTTAACGTTACCATCCGAAAGAGGTGACTCAGTTTAGAACCTAGGTCCGATCAGAGTCGGTTTGTAGGCGAAGACAGACAAGAGAGCTGACTATGCACGGACATAACCGCTAGATCAACTCACATTTATCATGACGGTTTTGTTGTTCTTTCCTCATCTCAGATGCTCAGAGGATCCCACCATGCACAAATTGTACTCTCCTGACCCGTCATTCTCCAAGTTTGTCATCGACGCTTTCACCTTCATCGAGGAAAACTCACAGGTGGGATGATAAGGCCATCATTCTTTGTTTATTTCCATTTCTTTTTCACAATAATACAAATACAAAAGTGTTCAAAGTAATGAATAAAAGGCCTATAAGGCGAACAGCTGCAAGAGTGACAATGACAAGGTATCGGGACAAGGTTGAGTAAAGCTTAGATAATCATTATCAATGAGCTGTCTCATTTTCACGTCAGTTTGGATAAGAATCATAGTAGAAATAGCCCTTGAAAAGGATTTCTCATCGTATTCGAAATATTACTGGAAGTAGCCAGAAAATTTTGGATAAAAATTCCGTACCACATGACTTGTGTAGTCCCATATAGGGGTACCCATTTCGTTTCTGAGTGCACTACATGTGCTTTTAGCATTTTCAGACAAATTGATTAAAATTGCTTGTCATTTTGATGATTTCAAATCTACATTACGTAACCTTTTTACGTAACTTCTAGACAATTTCTTTCACAACGCAATCACAAAAACAGTACTAGACTTATTTTTTAAAATCCATCTTGATATTCATAATGAAAATAATTTATGTTACGTTATATGAACCTGTCTGATGTGGCACCTCTATCATTCTCATTATTGTCATTTTGGGGGAGGATGGGGCCCGCACCCCCCTCCCCTCTACAACAACTTCTGAATATCAATGAACGCAACGAAAGGAAATGTTATTGATGTCATAGAAGTTGGTTTTACATTTGTTTTTCCATGCAGGTTTTCATTCACTGTGAGGTGCTCGTTTGTAATGATAATGACCCATCGTCTCGGTGTTCCCAGGGATGTAAGTCTAGATTCAGACGTGGTAGCCGTCACACCCGTGGAACAAGCTCCACACCTCATCTAATCTCTAATGGACCTCTCTCGACTGTCCACACTATGCATGCCGCGGAAGCACACAACTCTGGTAATTTCCTTTTTAAAGAACACAACACTTAACTTTAAAGGTGTCGTGTTTGTCTAGTTGAAAACGTCGTCGGACCGTGAATCACATGGTTCGCCAGTCGAGTACCGCCACGTTGGCAAGATATTAACATACATTTGTCCCTCTCCACCCAGATGTTAAATGGGTCCTGGTAAGAAGGAATTCCTTGAATGATGTGAGCACCGAAACCGGTAGCCTAGCAGAGTGCCTTGACCACCTTGCCTGGTGGATAATGAGCGTTTTAAAAATATCCATCATCATTATCATTATTATTATTACCTACAGAATAAGCCTATGACAATTAATTTTCTCTATTTGTCAGCTTCTTCTTGTGTGTAGTTTGTTTTTCGCTTTGCATGTATTTTATATTTCTTTTGTCTGGTATAAATCTCTTTACGTTGTATTTTACTTCACGACCTTTATGACGACATTGTTTTCAAAATACATAAAATTAGCTTGAATTTTAAATTTTAAATTGAAATTTCGTGTTTTTTTAAACTCTTTTCTTCATTCAAGACACTTACAACGAGCCAGCGGCTGTTTCTCAGAAAGGGTCGTGTAAACTTTAAAAAATAGAATATGTATGACAGTTAGCACAGTTCTTTATATAAATCATTTCTATTTCCTTGCTTTTGGACTGGGGGATTATGTTTGTTAATTCTTCTCTTTTTCATTATTGATAACAAATATTCATGATCTTTAACTGCAGATGGTTCGCCCGTCAGTATGGAATCAGGCATTTTGATTGGAGTGCTCGCGTGTATCACGTGTTTGATTGTAGCCATGGTAGCCGTTGTGCTCTACCTAATACCAGCGAGTCGCAGGTCCCAACATGGCTACCATCGAGTGAAGATCAACGAAGATGATGAATGAAGTTGAAATATCAGTTATCAAAGAGAATGTTGAGTTCTAGGAGTAATGAGAAATAAAAGTGGGAGCTAATTCTGTCTATTTAATATGTTAGTATAATACGATCACAGATATATATTTTTTTAAATCAACTTATTAATGCAATTTCAGTATAACCCTGTCCTATACCTTGTTTCAACGCGCGGACATTGCAATGACGTGTTACATAATTCGACCAGGATTTCTATGAGATGTACATCAGGGTATTGAAATTCCCCGTGAGTTTATTTTTTCCCGCATTTAATCCGCATTTGTCACTTTCCACCCAGGTGTAAATGGGTACCTGGCCATTGCCGGGCTAATAATGATTGCATGGCCCTCATGAAGGGCCTTGATGCCGATGAGGCTTCCCCGAGTATTATTGTTATAATTATTATTATCATTTTTAATTTTTACTATTATTATAACTATTTGTATTATTATCATCAATATTCTTATAATTATTATTAGTAGTATTATCATCATCGGCTATACTAAAAAAACTTTGATGATGTCGGTATGAAACGATTATGCCTTGGACTTGTCAATCTACCTAATCATGGCTGTGATGGTACTTTTACTTTTTATTAATGTAAATTAATAATTAATCATTATATAGGCCTCATGAACATGGTAAAAAGCGCCACTAAAATTGAAAACGAAATAACTTTTTGCATGATTATTACACCATATTCGATTTGTATGCATTCTCAAATTTATTCTACCTTCACTATGTTGCATCTTCGTTTGCTTATCTTTGGGGTTCATGTTTGATATACAGTTAAGACCTAAATTATTGATACCCCTTGTAAATTTGATGTTTTTGTGTTTTTCGCAACTCAAGAACGAAAGGTGGACTAGTTCAATTAGGGCCTTTGTTGAAAATTGTCAGACGTAAACTTTAATATGTCTCATTATCAAAAAACATAGAACAGGACAAATCAACTTTTTACATACTTAAAATTCTACGTAACTTTGTAAGGGTATGAATAATTCAGCTTTTAAATATACGTATGTTTTGGTTTTCAGTGTTTATCATGCTTTCTTGCTATAGCTATTTTCATAACTTTGCAATCATTATATTAGACGGAGGATTTTTCAATATTATAGTAGAAGCTTTACGCATTTTTAATTTTAGTCTTTTAAACATGTTATTAGTCTTTCGCCTGATGTGTTCTGATGTAGTCTGCATCCCTTTGATAAACACACACTGTTATGACGTTTTCCTCCTGTCGTCATGGAAATTCTACCACAGGTTAATATGAATAACCGAAATTACGGAGAAATCATTGCCGAGAAGAGAGCTTTTACCCATATTCGAATCAATAATGTTACACGAAAAAAGCTCAAGCTTGTCCAAAAAGTCATGGCTAAAGCAACTTTCCCCCGACATAATACAGATAAATTCGAACTAAAACCAGCAACTTATCTTTAAATATTAAAAGGTTTTAATGCTCTTAAAGGCTTTGATTACAGTAACTTTAGTGTAACAAAGGACTTGTGTATTTGGTTGTTGTAGGTATTTGTAGTTAAAACATAGCATTCTTCATTTGTCAATTTGTCTTGTTTTGCTTATCATGCATAAAAATATAATGGTTTTACTTTTCTTTAGACCGTAGAAGTAAAGATTGCGATGTACATATTATACGTACGTCTTTAAAACATGACGAAAGCATTTACTTTATTGAAAACTTCCCCTAGTTATCGATTCATACCCTAAGAATTGTCTTGTATTGAAAACGAAATCGGTCTTCCAGCAAAATGTAGCCGAGCTTTATTTTTTTTTCCGCTAGCGTTTTCTCTGTTTCTTTTTTCTTCTTCTCATTTTCATTGTCACTCTGTTTCATTACTACCTATTGTAGCTTGTCAAATGAATCCTCGCCGTTCTACCAAAAGTTTGCATTCACTTTGATTTCATAATTCCAAATTCAGTCGGGTCATGGATTATGACTTACGAAAACAGATATCAAAACTGGCAATAATATATATTTCTGTTACTCTAAATGAAAATACTTGATTATATTTTCATTCACGTCGACCAATGCCTGTGATTATTGACCATTGAGCTCGATAAACTAATTACTTTTTACCATAAGCATGACAAGTGCAAGCCAAGGTGTCGCGGTTTGGTCAATAGGTCTCTGGACTATTGGGTACAAGGTTCGGGATTCGAATCCATGTCACAACACTAATGTCCTTTGATAATACATTAATATACACTCTGCGGCCACTCTCCACCCTGGAAAGTAAATGGGTATATCCGATAGGAAGAAATTCCTTCAATTCTCGAGCTCCTTAAGTCGACAAAGGTTTCACAATAGTCTTTTTTTCATTCTTCTTTTTTCCGCCTTCAATTATTTTTTCATCTTTTGAGCCATCTTTAGCGCATTAAAAAATGGGGCTATTTTAATGAACAAGTATGTAGTATAACCCAATCATTGATGAATAAAGATTGAGTGTAATGATTTAGACAAAATTTTGTAAAATTTGTATGAAATAAAATCATAGAGCAATAAAAATACATTATGCCTCAAATTGACTGATAACTTGCTTTGTACTTTGTTGTATTCGATTTGTTATATTTTTTTTGTGGTAAAATTAACTTTTGGTCCGTACCTTTTGTGTTTGTCACTTTTTGTACTCATAAAGCTTGGATGACGGAGACAAGAATATCAAGACAAAAAATATCGTTTCTACTTATGATGTGACGCTAGAATTTATAATTAATGACACTTTGTAAAATCAGAATTTGTTGGTAAATTTGCTGTTCAACATTTATAGTTACCTGTAAAATAAATCAATATATTATATAATAATCAAGAGTTCATGGAGAGACAGAGTGTGAGAAATGCAGACCGAGTCTATCCTTTATAAAAAGAGAGAAGAAATTGTGAAAATGACACATAGACGAGTGAGAGACAGAAAGGGATACCCCCTCTCATTCTATTTTCCAGGGAGCAGTCAGCCATTGTATACAAAGCAATAACTAAATAATAACACTTCTTCTCCAAGGATGATATTTTCGTTTGAAATTTTGATAACCAAATATGTTTATATAAAAAATACCAATATTTAATATTGTAAGACAAAAAAAAAAGACAAAATAGTGGTCATATTGTTAAGTCTTGTTTATTTGAATACTTTCTTTATAAAATGCAATTATTACGGAAAGAGATAATTATGTCATACAAAAAATAATCAAATTGAAAGCGATAGTATTATATAAAAGCATTGTAAAATACAGGTGACAATACATTTTATTCGTACACTATACCGTTGTTATTAATTACATATTAAAATACGAAATGGCAAAAATAAATACAAATATATTTACAAAAATAACATTAAGTGCATAATTGCCAAAATGTATAAAAATGCTAAAATGTACTTTTAATTACTTAAAGCTGTAATATGTCTATTCAAATATCAAAGACTAGCTGAACAAATCTAAAACACTATCAATTAAGTACTTGCATATTAATATTAATCCATTTTAAGTGAAACTATGCTGGATAATATTCATAAATATATATATATATATGTATAGCTGGCAAATTAAACAGTGATGCAAGTATAATACGGAGTATACAGTTCCAACGATAGCAACAACAATATCAAACTTATTTGTTTATAATATGTATAGTACTGTGTACAATGAATGAATTAAATCGCTCAAATAGTAATATCTATTTTTTTTTAATTATCGTCTTATGAAATAGAATTTAAGTCATATATATTATCTGTATATATATATATATATATATATATATATATATATACATGTATTAACGAAACATAACATTACAAAGTCAGAGGTATCTCTCCGCTTTCAAGGTTTCTGTGACCAGCATTCTTCATTTGATGTTTACCGCTGATTTTCAAAATAAACAAGATATTACGTGAATTTGAAACAATTATGTTGGTGGCAATCAGTTCGTCAAAGAGTTTATAAGTACATGTACCAAACTTGTCCAGATATATTTAAAGAAAATCTCATGCCTCTGTATCCGAAAACAATTATTATTCCTAGAAAGGTTTCCATTTACTCGAGACATGCTCCTCATTCTTCATTAAAAAAAATAACCTAGAATTTATCATTTCAAAACATCCCTTCGCTACTGAGGATGCCTCATGTGGAACACCCTATCGCCCAATCTAATTACATTATCCTCACTATCATTCAAGAGGCGATGTAAAAAATTAATGATTGTAAATACCTTCTGAAAAGCAAATTTTATCCATTGATTCATATTTATATTTAATATATCAAGTTGTCATATTTTATATCTAAGTTTTATGTATTTTTTCTATTCCTTTTTTTACCTATTTGATAATTTGTATCTCATCATGTTCAATATGTAACATTTTTAAGGTTTGTAATTGTACAGACATGTCCCATTGTAAAATCAAAACTCGATATTAAAAGGGACACACTGTATATTGTTTGGAATACATTAAATGAATAAACAGCACTTTTGGTAACAACGGATATTCTCATATAAAAAAAACACATTTTTACTTATCAATTAAAGATAAAGACCAGTTATGGTCATGCGATTGCATTGCGAAAGAAAAGTTGTGGAATCGATCAGAAAAGGTTGATCATCTAGCATATAAGTATTGGTGTGTACTGCAAGGTTCTGAAATCATCAAAATGATAATAAATTTGGCCCAGTCTTTGTAAAATTACAAGCACTGTACACAGAAAAATGTTTATGGGACTACGCACACGTGCGTTTATCTCTCGCATACCAATAGATAAACTAATTTACCAAATATATCAATTAGTAGGCGGTTTCATATGATTGGTAATAAGAGGTTCCATTTCATTTTTTGAAATTGGGGCGTTTCCAATACTGGTCTTTACCTTTAAGTGATTAAGCTGCTATCAAGCAGAGTACAGTGAGACAGATACAATCAATTAATACAATATCTAAATGTCCAGCATTTTTATTGCGTTTTTACAAATCAAGTACAAGTAATCAAAGAATACAAAAACAGACGAATAACTGAAGAATGATCCTAACTAATCAAGGGACTGATAATTTTCACCGTTGTCATTTGTTCTTACGAATAAAGTTCAGAGAGCAGAAATTTGGCCAAGTCCCGATTGCACTGTGAACGAAAACTCAAAATATTTGGAAAAGGTTGATTAGGTAGTACATGCGAATTGGTGTATATTATGAGGATTTGAAATCAATAAAAAGGTTAACAAATTAACTCGGTCCTGCCGGAAAGTAAATGCGCTGCACACAGAAATGACCCACATGTGGGACTCAACACACATAAAGTTTGGGCTAAACATTTCAGCTATTTCTTGTGTCGTATTTCGAAAATGATGGCCAGTGAAGAGATTTCCTTTACAAGGCACATTTTCATTTGATATTCTTCCGAATAGACATGAAAAGAATGAGAAAGCTCAGAAATTATTTTTAACCTTAACCAGAAATGCAACCTTCTATTCAAACGGGTGTCTCACAGTGATACATGCACGTACAACCCGACTGTGTGGATGCCCTGGAAAGGTTGCTTGGGACGCGGGTCAGGGTTCGATACCTCCCTCGCTTGTGATGGACTACCGTGACGATTAGGATGATATTAACAATGGCGATAGCGACGAGGGAAACGACGATGACGATGACGATGAGGCCGGGATGCTGGTGCCAAGCTTTTGCTTGGGAAGGAACTTCTCCCGGTAGTTCAGCTGAAAGAGCAAAAATTAAGTAAAGGTAGTATGTTGAATAATCGAAACTGACATTATACGCGTCAATGCGTGTTGCGTAGAGCGATAGTGATGTAGATTGTCACGTGGTTTTAAATTTAAAATGACGTGTGTATAAATTCAGATAATGTATGAAAGAGGGCTGTCCCTCTTTTATAATTGCTCCGGCTGTGTCATCATATTCTATTTAACCGAACTTTTGCTGCCTTTATTTTTCAATGCGTGATCAGTGGAGGATCGTGCATGCTTAGTTAATTTTAGATATCTTTTTCACGTAGTCTGTTGTTACACCCCCCCCCCCCCCGATGAAATAAATCTGAATCCGCTTCTGATAATTGTTGAATAATCGAATTAGGTTTCCTCGTTCTTCCCCCATTTAAATCTCAGGTAATACAACAATTTTTTAAATAAATCCGTTGGAATCATTTACCATGTTGTCATATTCTATATCATGCCAATGTATCTTTTGCATCAAGTGAACACGAGAAGTGATTTAATAAATTAATGAATACATAAATAAATAGACATATGAATAATAATGTAAATAAACAAATAAATATCTTCAAGTCCATCCCCAAAAGTAGTATTGATTATAAGTGATTTTTAATTTAAGCGATGCACATGCAAGAAATGAATGCAAGAACCCCAAGCCAAAAATAATAATAATAATAATAATATTAACTATGAATCTATGATAAATACATACATGAAAATATATACACCGCCTTGTGAAAACATTATTAAAGAGATAGTTGAGTTCTGTTGCAGAGGGCGCTACACAATTTCTTTTGTGTGTGAGATAATGAAAAATTGAGTGTCAAATTTGAAAGAACATACATTTTAAATGACAAAATCATCTTTGTTTGATCAAAATCGGTTCAGAGACGGCTGAAATATCCATATATATAACGATTTCTAATACTTGTGTACCACCACAAATATTAGATAATTTGAAAAAGCCGTTGAAAAAACGAAATAGCGGCTTTTACGTCGTATTTCAGACAAAAATAATAATAATAATATTTAATTTTTATATAGCGCTTAATACAAATGTCAATGCCGATGTTGGCTTTTTTTGTTGGCATTAACGATCACCTTTTTTTTTTAAAGTGGAGCTGAATTGGTATGATCGTATTGGATAAATTTCACACATTTTGGGGTCTAAAATTACCTTCATTGCAATTTTAGGTTCTTAAAAGGGCACTAAAAATGTCATAGATAAGAATAAGAGCAATAACCATGCACTTTGCGGTATGAAAACAGAACTCAACTATCCCTTTAAGGATCACAATGACATCAAACTGATCGTACCATATTGTGTAGTATAACGCAAGCAAGGTATAATGTTGTTGTTACCTGCCATGAGTGGTTGAGGTACGTCTTCAGTAGGTCGCGAAGTCGGTCCGTCCAAGTTGATGATCGACAAACCTATGTGAAAAACAGATTATGATGTTACAGGAAAAATATGATTATTCATGTTTCTTCGAAGAATTCGTCAACCTTGGTGATATTTCCCCTAGAACCAATCATGTCGTGATATAACAATATCATTTATCCCTAATTCAAAAGTTTGCAAGAGTGTTTTAGTAAATGTGATGTTCGATGCAACAGGATTAAGACAACGCAGTCACATTGTTAAATGAAAACAACTCTAGACGGTTTAATTTTGGTAATTCAATTAAATTCATTATTGTGTAAAGGGACATTGGAGAGGTGAGACAAATAACATATTTGTTTTATGACTATGATAGGATAACACGGTCGTTTTTATTTATTTTCATGATCACAGTTACCTAAAACATTTATTGACTACAAATCACAATTTTTAGCTTTTAGATAGTGCACGCAAAAAAAACCTCAGTCCCTTTCCTTTGTAAAAAAACACCCACGAAATTTGACATTGTGTCATATCTTTCAAAAAAATAAAACTTTAGGAACTTTCTGCGATACAAGTTGAGACAGTGTTTATATTTCATGAGAAAATGATTCTGAAGAAAACACAAATAACAGAGTTTATTTCAATGAAAAACAAGACAGTTCATTAGAGAAGAAAATGTTAAATAGTAAAAAGCGATGTACATTTCCGTTCAATATGTCAGAGAAATTAGGCGTAATTTTTATTTTATATCATTGTGCTTTGAATTTATACCACTCTTTACCTTCAGTGTGTTCCACAGGTTCATTTGGGTCGGGGACACAGGCCTTTTTACCCCGATCAAATACGTGGTCTGGATCAGTACACCGGTCTAGGTCGCACGAGGTGTCCTGCCCTTGTCTGCATTTTCCGGTCATGAGTATCCCATCTGGACAAGACGAACATGGTAGACATACGTAGAAGCTGGATGAGAAATAGCAATCAGGAGATATTGATGGGTATATGGATTAATTATTAACCAAAACCTGCAAAGGTAAATTATGATTAAAAGAACTGTCTAGATGTGCAAGAATACACCGGGCAAGCCGAGTCCGAAAGTCTGCTCCACGTGGTAGATATTATGTGTGAGCGTCCAAAATCTGTTTGTTAAATAACCATAAACGGACAATTTGATTTTTCTGTCCTCTAACTAAAACCTAACGTGACAAGTTTTCAAGACACTGGCGGATGTAAGGGGCACATCCACCCCTCCCCTACCTGAAACCCAAGTAGCACACCTTAAACAACAACATTATGTGTCCCACGCCTTTTCATTTTTTTTACCGACATCAATGGGGCACCTCAAAAGTCTGTCATAAGATGGGTTTTTTTTTAGGGGGGGATTTCTGATTAAATGTAGCACCAAGAAAATTTAAAACCCTCAATTTATATCTGATTATGTATTCTTGCGAATTTCTTTGATAGAATTATCCCCTCCCTTCTCCCTCCTTGCAAAATCCTGGATTTGAGAGGTCATAGGGACCATTTTAAGAAATGCTATACTTATATACGGTTACATTTTTCTCTAATGAATGGATTTATTAAAACATTCCAAATAGAAATGGAAACTCGGCCGTCTGTGAAAACTTGGCTTTTTGCCAACGATCTCGTGACTCTAAATCATATCAAGAATCAGCGTACTGCCATTTATAGGGGGGGGGGGGGGGGTAAGGTTTTCATGTCCTTTTTGTTGTTCTTCATTTTAGCAGTTAAACTATTATTGGCATACGCTGGTCAAAGTGGGGCGAAACGCCCCTTTTCCTCCTTAAAAAAATATCTGGGCCTGGGGATAGAAGCATTGATCGATGGGTAGAAAGTGTTTCATATTAGGAAAAGTGCTCCCCCTCCCTTTAAAGGTAAAGACCAGTAATGGTCATGCGATTGCATTGTGAAAGAAACGTTGTGGAATCGATCAGAAAAGGTCGATCATCTAGCATCTAGCATCTGCAAGGTTCTGGAATCATCAAAATGATAAGAAATTTGGCCCATTCTTCGTAAAGTTACAAGCACTATACACAGAAAGATGTATATGGGACTACCCTATCTCTCTCACCAGACCATGAGAGAAATAAATTTACCAAATATATGAATTAGTAGGCGGTTTCCCGGCAAATTTTTTATCATCATGTATTAGTCAAAACATATTCTTTCACATGATTGGTAATGAGAGCTTCCATTTCATTTTTTGAAATTGGGGCGTTGCCAATACTGGTCTTTACCTTTAACCCAGAAATTTTAGGGAATCCTGCCCCCCCCCCCCCCCCCCGGTTAGCGTTATTTTTTTCTTTGGCACAGATTGGGGTTAGGTGCGTGTTGAGCCTATGGGAAAGTTTAGGGTTAGGGTTAGGGTTATATCAAGACCTCTTTTTAAAAAAAAAGCCCCAATCTGTGCCGCAGAAAAAAATGACGCCCCCGGTTAAGGACATAATTATGGCCTTGGCAGAGACACAAACAAAATTAAAGTATCTCAAGGAACTCAAAACGAAACCTTTCGACTCTAAAAACTGCAAACAACAGGCCATACATTTACCACAAAGAGATTGATACAGAGAGACACAGAGAGAGACAGACGAGGATAAACAGCGCCGAATACTTAGTCTGCAAGCACAGACTCTAACTTTACCACAATTCCTAAAGCCTTGAGCAGAGCCTATATGTCGGTATCTGGCTAGGCAATGTCAAATTTGCGAAAGTACAGAGCCTATTTCAGTCTCGTAGTGCAGAAACTATTACGCACAACGACTGACAAGGGATTCTACCTGCAAACTCTTTCCACCATTTTGGTTGAGTTGAAAGTTCACCTTTACAAAATATTATTGTTGGCAAGGTCTGAATACATGATTGATGTGCCATCACATTCGCAGTCCATTACCATGATAACAAAGCTAACATTGTCATATTTTGAAGGTTGTTTTACTTGTGTTAAATATATCTACTCTGTCTCTGTTTTGTCCTAACGACATACATCGTTTATCTTAATATCGAAAGTTGCCAGAAAACTCCACGGGTTATGACTCGGAACGCCTCTTTGTCTATCGGAGTTTGCACATGAAGACTACTCATACCCAATTTCGTTGTTCCATTGATAAATATGGGTGTGCGTGAATAAGGGCGCTGATTGGCTGACTCGCCGTCAAAACATTCGTGCCTCGTGCAAAAATACTACTACGCAATCAGCATGTTGGTTTATTCGTCATCATAACAATCATCGAGAAGTTGAAACATGCACTGCGTCGCCGCGTAATTAAAATTAGCTAAAGAGCTAGGCTCACATATTATGGGGATACAAATCGGTTATTTGGTCCACCATACGATTTTAACAACAAAGAGTTGGGCAAAAATATTGAATAAGGAAACAAGGACTCTTTTTGTGAGTTAACAAAAGTGTCATTATTTTCTTTTAAACCAATGAAAAGTATTAGTGTGGTTAGCCTCTGTGAACGTTTGGAAATAATGTTCACAGTCATTTATCACAGACGGTCTAAATTGTATGCACAATGAACATGATAATGATGCATGAATCAGAATTATGATCAAGAAAGAAGATCGTATATGTTATTACATCTGTGTCAGTGCCCCGTCTTATTAAGAGTAGATATTTAATAATCACAACATATTTGCGATTGATATCCATCGCAACTATGGACATAATTATTAGGGATAGGAGACTGCAAACTTGCGATTGATCCAAATCAATCGCAACTCATTGTATTTTAAGACGGGGCCAATCCGTCTCTCTTTAGGAGACAGGGAGAAAGAGGGAGAGAGAGAGAGAGAGAGAGAATCAGCGTTCAAAGTACCGTGTGCAGACAGCTCGCGATCACGCCATCGCCATTCATGAAACACACCCACTCATGTGACCAGTCCCCAACCTTCGATATGCTTGAGTAACTCCCCGTCAAAACAAACCGTTGACAAAATACTACGCAATCGAAAACACACGTGAGCGCGCGCAGAGGTTTGGTTTCCACGTAGTTTCCACCATTTAATTATAGATTTGGTAATTGTAGGCTGAAACAAAAGTCTTAAGTACAAAATAATGTTGAATGTCATTTGCCTGCAAAGTTACTTGATTTTGACTTTTCTCGTTATAATAAGTATATACAACCGAGCACATTTAGCTTCACAATATGAATAAGGTACTGAAGTCTTAGGTAGTTCTGATTACGTACTAGATACTAGTACTATACCGGGGGGGGGGGGGGGGGGATACTGGCTTCGTTTCTCATTTTTTTTTGTATAGTTTTAACATTATGGAGCAAAAATATATCAGTTTTCAGAAAAGTAAGTAGGACTAAGCCGTGCACCCCCTTAAATAAACATATCATAAACAAATCGAATTAAACAATTTTCTATATCAATTTTAAACAACCTAGACTAGAGTCTAATCATTATGAATAATATGATGGTAATGACTAATGTACTTACATAATACGATTGTTACGCAATTTCTGGTGGTATCCTTCATTTTCCCAATCCTCCACAGGAACTTCATCGTCTTCCACAATTTTGGCGTACTGGCCACACCAACAGGCTGGAAAGCGAGAGTGTATGTCTCCCCTCTTACACTTTGCAACCTCGGCCCAGTCGGGATGCCAAGGTGCATCTGATTCCTCCGAATCTTTAGCCGAGTCATCTGGAGGTCGGAAGACGGCCGACGATGAAGCAGAGAAAATGCTAAATATAATTAAGATTTGACCGAATTTCATGAGTCCGAGTTGCATACGCGTAATATGAAAGAAGAGCCAAATGAAATTAGAGCTCTTGACTAATAAGTAATATTGGTCCAACGACGATAACTCTCGGTTTGCAGTCCGACTTTAGCAAGCTGTATGTATAGGATTAGGAGAGAGCAAATCTTGAAACAGACTTCAATGTGTTGAAAATTTCTCATATCTGGTTGAATACTTCCTCTCACATGTGAACACGATGTCAACAATGCCGCGACAGTAGCAGAGGTATATAGTTCTCACGTGCACAGGAATCTATACATGTGATGTTCATGTGTGATCCCAGCAGCGTATCAGGGTGGGTACATGACTGTAATGATCGAATCGGGGATTCCCCTTGTCTGACATAGTCTGCAGTCACAGACTCTATTTTGACAATTAAAATGATGCCATAAACCTATGAGTCTAGACAAACTACATCAGCCTCTGTCTGTGTTAAATACAAAGATCCGATCTATTAAATATTATCTATAGAGTGCAGTAGACCATGAAGTCTACTTAGTTTTACAATTCAAACACTCCTAAATGCAAAACAACTGATAAGGGTTTGTTAATGCAACTATCAATGGCGAGGGGTGGGCGTTACCGTACAAACAGCATGAGAAAGTCACCGACAGGCTACACAGTCGTATGCTACCATGTTGATCCATGGGAAACGGAAATATTTCCTTATTTGTATCTTCTTTCATGAATACTATTTCTGAAATCATTTATAAAGGATTAAATGTCATCATTTTATTATACAAGTTTACATTTTGACCAACATCGGTTTCGCAAATAGACTTAAATAAAAAAAAACTTCTGTTGTTATGACATGGACTGAAGACTACACTTTTTTCATGACTGAGAGTTCAAAAATGAGGTCGACAAACTTTTTCTACATTTGTATAATGTTGAAAGGCAAAATAAGACAATGCGCTCAAATAAATTGTAGTCTTTTAACGATTTGTTCACTTTGATGTAATCCATGTGATACACATTCTTGGTCAAAATGATAACGTGTAAAAAGTTAATGTAAGCCACTGAAATGCTAACCCTATTATATAACAATAACAGTTCTCTGGTTATAGCAAGGCATGTAAATTATGCACTAATGTTTAGCCATATTTTTTTTTCTTTTCAAATATGGAATTCTATGAAGAGCAGGAATGTCTGGCATCGTGCCCGGGCATCGTGCCAGTCTTCCGGTTTGAACAATATCAATATGTTTTTTTTTTTTTTTAATCAATATGTGTCTGCAGCGTTGCCATGTATACCATAGGTTACTGGTAATATATAGTCTAGCTTACAATACCCTGTGACGATCTCAATATCGTTGAAACGATATTTTACGAGAATATAGATAGCTGAAATGTTTGTTTTCTTTAAACTTCAGTTCACTTTAGTTGAAGAATACTACATTATGTCTTTTCCGGTGGAACGGATTATTTAATAGGCTATACAAAAATATATGAGTGGACTATTAGGCTATTATTATTATTATTAGTATTATTATCATTGAACAACTGAATACAAATATATAACAGCTTACAAAAGAACGTATCATACACTCCCCCTTTTTTTATTATTACTGTCCGCTTCTTTTGTATACCTCCCCTTCGTGCAGACGCAGTCTGGTTTTTGGCATTCTCGTTCTTTGTCATATAATATATGACAAAGAATATATTTTTATATATTATATATTATTATATTTTTTTTTTAGATGTAGATCGAAGAGAGTACGTGACTTAGCAAATTTTAAAGGTCAACAAACTATATAGCTGTTCTAAAAGTTCGCTCGTAGTGCACATGGTCTGTTCATGTATACATGCATCATTCGATGTAAAATTAGATACTCACGTGCCACTCTATAATATTATTCTTGTTTACTGAACAAAATAAAGGGAAAAGCGAACAGTTTTTATTTCTCCTATTTTGTTTTGAAATTTCAAAAGTTGAAACCTGGTTCAACAAACTAATATTATAACTACCAATTCCACACACGATTCAATTTGTTGTTTGTCTCCCCCTCTCTCTCTCTCTCTCACGCACTCCGTCTGTCTGTCTCTTTTGTCACTCACATGTCTCGTTTCTTATCTTCTGTATTTGTCATTACATTTTTCTCTCACTCTCTCTCTTTCAAACTCCCCTTCTTGTTTCTTTTCCTCCCTTTTATTGTTCCTCTTCATTTCATTTTGCTCGTTTGTTGAGCAGGTTTTTTAAAAATATGTCTAGGTCTATTCCCATTTTTATCTCCATTTTGCGCTCCATCTTTCCCTGCCTATTCCTACTCTTGCTCATGCTACCTTCTTTATCTTTCTCTCTATTTCTCTCTGTCTGTCTGTCTCTCTATCTGTCTTCACCTATCTCTGCAATTCTCTTTGGACCTTTCTCATGTACATGTATATGGTGTGAGGCACTGGCGTACTGGTGGGGGGGGGGGGGGGGGGGGCTTGGGGGGGCGCCAGCCCCCCCCCCCCCCAAATAAAATTGAACCATGACTTATTTTCAATTAGTATACAAGTGATGTATAAATGTTCGTGATATCACATGATTTTCAACAAAATGCGCGTTTCTCCATTTCTGTTGCAAACTGACACATTCCCAAATGGCCAGGAAGAGCATATGTTTTTTTACAGTCACTATAGGGGCCGTGGCCACTAACAATAACACTAGTAAAAAAAACTCCTTTACAGAAGCAACGACAAGCACTGCCGGGCGTTCCATACTTACATCATGTAACACTGCACATGTACCGTTGAGGGGCCCAGTCGGGAAATTGAATTCAAACAAGATTAAGAGTAGTGCACGGTACAACGAATCGTCTTCTTTCTCTAATAATTTAATGAAACGTGAAAGCTTCCACGCTTCGCGCGGGATGGGCGAAAATGAATTCAGACAAGGATTAAGAGTAATAATTTAATGAATCGTCAAAGCTTCCGCGCTTCGCGCGGGATGGGCGAAAATGAATTCAGAAAAGGATTAAGAGTAATAATTTATTGAAACGTCGAAACTGGGTGGGGGGGGGAACTGGATCCAAACAAGAATTAACAGTCGAGAACGGTACAACGGATCGTCTTCTTTCTATAATAATTTAATGAAGTGTCAAAGTTTTCGCGCTTCGCGCGGGAGGGGGAGACTGAAAAATAACTTAGTTCCTGGCCCCGGCTTTATAGGATTAAATTTGTAGACATTTGGACATTGGCATTAATATATTTGTCGGTAATTGGTTGCTCGGTTTGTCGGTAATCGATGGCCTCTACACCCTCCCCACTCCCCCA
The DNA here is from genome assembly GCA_035222895.1 of Strongylocentrotus droebachiensis. NCBI lineage: Eukaryota > Metazoa > Echinodermata > Echinoidea > Camarodonta > Strongylocentrotidae > Strongylocentrotus > Strongylocentrotus droebachiensis. The sequence continues at coordinate 29,189 of JAVYIG010008568.1, forward strand.
CTGACAAAGATCTAGCGACGCCCCTGATAACGACACAGTTTATACACTCGAGAAATTGTTTGCAAGTACTACTGATGAAGTACCGGAACACCGTCTTTGTGCATTGTGCGGCATCAAAGCATAGTCTCATGACGTGGCAGATGACTTTTCTCTAACTTCTAACCAATCAGAAGGCCTCGTTTTTTTTCCTGGAAGTGCCGTTGGACATTAATGCGCCAAATGTGGTTCTCAAATTGCAAAAGATCCCTACTCTTGGAAGGGGTAGGAGAAAGCAATTTTACGTCATATTACTCCAGGAAGTGCCTGAAAATGCGTCTAATTTTGTTCTAAAATTGCAAATGCTTTTTACTCTGGGAGGGGGCCAGAACCCCAGACCCACCCCCGCTTGGTCGCTCCACTCCCTTGCCTCTAAAGGCAAGCCTCGTTCTGTCGCTTCATCGTTTTACATATATTTAACCCCATGCCATTTTGTGCCCCCCCCCCCGGTAAGAAATTCCTGGATCCGCCACTGATGCCCATACCCCTTGAGCTTCGGGGGCTCCGCCCCTTGACCCCCGCCGGGGCTTTGCACCTAGACCCCACTTTGCGAAACGTTCAGCGGGGCCTGCATGTTAGAGTGGGGTGCTGCGGATTTTTTTTTTGTCAGCCCCCCCCCCCCAAACGTTTTTGCTCATTACGCCACTGGTGTGAGGTAAGCTACACATTATCAACAATCAGTGTTAAAGAAGGGTTCTTTGCTACAAGTGCATAATGCTTTACTACATATCCCAACTTCCATCTTTAGCTAGCTCACATACTTAATACACATGACCACACAAATTAAGTCGAATAATAAAATGAAATGCACAAAAGCAATTCAACCTTTCATTTGCCGCCATGCAGTGCCGATTGGCAACATGACTACCCTGTTTAATTAACACCTGAACAAATTACATTTAAATAGCCTTGAAATCTTTGGCAAAACTCTTCTATGACAAAGACAATGTGGCATAATTGAGTTGCAAGCAAAGAGATAATCTCACATATTCTAATGTATTTTACTTAACATCCCTATCATGCATGCACATTTGACAAATTTCATTTAAAAACAAGATAACTGTGACTGGGTCTCTAATATGCCTCCACCTACACATAATATGTCCGTGATCGATGATCATGTGACCTTTAACCACTGACCTCACAGACTCCAACACTTTAAAAAAATATTTGAAGTTTCATGCTCATACATACATAAACTTGTGCCCAGTTTGGTCAACATTGGTTCAATTCTTGTTTAAGTTACCACAGTAATAGGATATTTTCGTTAATTTGTAACACTTTTATGACCCTATGATCTTTCATCTTAGATCTATTACAGATACACAAAATGTAATCAGATCATCCTTGCATGCTCATACATACTGCACCCACGTCTGATTTGCATTGCTACACTTCTCAAATCATCGCTGCAACAAGATATTTTTTGGAATTTTTAAACACTTTTATGACACTGTGGTTTTTGATCTTCCACCTCTTAGATGCACAGAGAAAATCTGATCAGTTCTTCCTTTCCTTGCATGCCCTTTCACATTTCATCAACGTTTGGTTTGAACTAAATTTATTGTTTATGAGTTGTTGCAGTAAGAGCTATTTACTTGTATTCTTAAACATTTGTATGACCCTGTAAATTTTGACCTTTGACCTATACACCAAAAATCCAATTTCATTCTTGCATGATCATACATGCTTAGTCCAAGTTTGGTTACAATCTATTCAATAGTTCTACTGTTAAGTAGGATGGATAGACAAAATAAAGATAAACCGCAAAAACACAATGCCTCTAGCACCACCTTCAGTGGCAGAGGCATAAAAATACAATTTCCTACAAATAGTGTGTTGCGTAAGTCATACACAATAATATAAAAAAATCATTTGATTATTAGATCAATAGTAAAGGTTCATATTTATTAGATCAATAGTAAAGGTTCATGATCAACCATTCAACAAAAACCTCCTTCGACTTCATTAATTCACATTTGAATTTGAATTTCTCCCCAAAAAACATCAGTAATCGAATATCCATTAAATGGATCAAAAGAGCATTTAAAAACACTTTCCAATAATATGTCAAATATGAAGTGTGTAGGTATATTCAAGAAATACACATAACCATTTCCTCTGTGATATAGGCTCCGAACCCATTCCTAAGCACAATATCTGTTTCATGGATAGCAAAACCAAAAAGATGTTTTACTGTACTCCATCAGTTACTTTCGTTGTAATATCTTAATTCAATTTTGTGGATTTACTAGAAAGTTATTCTTGGAAATGCAATTTAAAATTAAAAAAAAACTTAAACTTACATTCTTTTATTTGTGTATTTTACAGTTTCAGGGCGATCATTGTCTGTTATCTTTAGTATGGCTCTTTACTAATATGTATATGTGTGTTGTGTGTGTACAGTGCGTCCCAGAAAAAACGAAACCGAGAAGTATCGATGTTCTATCATAACTTAATCACAACTATAATTAATGAATGATACATATTTGGAAAGCTTAGAGTCTCCTCTTTCATATGATGCTACTCAGCTAATGCATATTTTACGCATGAGTGATTAAAAGCAATTTGAAGGAAGGAAACCAAAAAGACATTTGGCGGGCGGTATCTGAATTTCGAAGAAAAATTCACATTTCTAGAAAGTTGAGTTTCTGCCCTTTCATATGACACCTCAATCAGGAAAAATGAGCGAGGAATGACAAAGTTATGTTTGTTTAAAGTAGTGCTTGCATTTCCATAATTTTATTAAACGAATTCGTTTTCACTGGCTGCCTGCCGTATCAATAAACGAAATTAACAAAAGACTTAACTCCGTTTCGTTGACAATCAGCCGTAGACGAGAGTCTTCATGCATGGCTGATTGTCAACGAAACGGAGTTAAGTCTTTTGTCAAATCTGCTTTTTGCTACGGCAGGGACCCAGTGAAAACGAATTCGTTTGTTAAAATTATGGAAATGCAAGCACTACTTTAAACAAACAGAACTTTGTCATTCCTCGCTTATTTTTCCTGATTGAGGTGTCATATGAAAGGGCAGAAACTCAACTTTCTAGAAATTTGAATTTTTCTTTGAAATTCAGATACCGCCCGCCAAATTACTTTTTGGTTTCCTTCCTTCAAATTGCTTTTAATCACTCATGCGTGAAATATGCATGACGTGAGTAGCATCAACTGAAAGAGGAGACTCTAAGCTTTCCAAATATGTATCATTCATTAATTATGGTTGTGATTAAGTTATGATAAAACATCGATACTTCTCGGTTTCGTTTTTTCTGGGACGCACTGTTGGGTTTTTAAAGACGTGTAAGTCTGGGGATCCACCTTTCACATCACCATCCAAAAGACTGACTCAGTGTCCGTACTCTAGATGTACTGTTGTCTCGGTTGGTCTCGCTCCGTAGTTGTTGTCAATTATTTTCCTTGGAATCATTTCCAACTCCCAATAGGTCAACCTGTTTGGGACCGTACCCTCGGAAGAAAACAAGTCCAAGACCTGCTTCAAGTGGGTTCCGCATCGGTCTTAGCGGCCGAGAGGAGGAGGTTGGTCACATGATCATCGGATTCAGTAGTCTCTTTCACCAGTCCCATAGCGGAGGCAAGCAGTATAGCTAGCATGTGCTTGCACTGCAAGAAAGAAATTGATTATTTTCCAGATTTTGACCAAAATAATAATAATATTCTGGATTCATATTATATATAGCGTTTAATACATCCACAACATCTGTAACAGATATCATTTCCCAAGTCAGGAGATTCAGGGTTCTCTGCCCAGAGTTTCTGTGCACATTCTCCTCTCCCTGGGGAGCATTCCACCCCGGCTCAAAATGCTTATCTTACTGGGTATCTATTAAGTACCCTGTTGGAGAGAAGCAATGTAGACAAAATGCCTTGCATTTAGTGCAGGCCATGCTGAGGATTTAACTTAAACCTTTGCATCTCTAGTCAAGCATTTAATCCACTTCACCCCGACACCTCTTGATAACTGCATTGAACATTTCTTTTCCAACTTTTCAACATAACTAAAAGTCACTTGGAATTTTCCATTTTTGCCCCTATATAACAATGTACGAAACATAGCAGATATAAATGTACACATCTACTGGAAATTACTATTAATTTATACAAGAGATATGTATGTATGTATGAATATCCAACTATACTTCAGGTGAGATGATACTTTTCATGATGACACCCAGCCCCCCCCCCCCTCCCCCCTCTTCCCTTTCACAAAGGACAATAACATTATTGAGAAGTTTCATATTTTAACATTCCCCCTCAAAACTCAATCTTTAACATGATTATAAATATCTGAACTGGTTCACTTACCATAGGAACCTCTTTCCTCTTGAGTACTGAAAAATTATGGGGAAAAAATGATATAAAATGGAAAATGAGTGTTATTTTTACATTTCTATAATCAATGATCATGACAAGAACTCAATTCATCAAAATAAAACAAAATATGGTGCTCCCTCTCTCTCTCTCTTGTTAGGAAAAAAAGCAGGAGGTAAAGTGGAGCATATTTGCGATACATAGGCCTATGTACCTGCATCATAGTAGTATCCATAAGGCGTTTAAAAAAAAATGTTGTATTGCCCTTTGCGACCGACCCCAAAATCTTGAAATCTACGGTCGGCTTTTAAATTATTTTTTTTTTAATTTTTTTTTTTACCATAAACCACTGAAATACTAACCCTATTATATAACAATTAAAGTTCTCTGGTTATAGCGAGGCATGTTCATTATGTACTAATGTTAGTCATATTTTTTTCTTTTCAAATGTGGAATTCTATGACGGAGCAGGAATGTCTGGCATCGTGCCCGGGCATCGTGCCAGCCTTCCGGTTTGAACAATATCAATATGTGTATACCATAAGTTACTGGTAATATATAGTCTAGCTTATAATACCCTGTGACGATCTCAATATCGTTGAAACGATATTTTACGAGAATATAGATAGCTGAAATGTTTGTTTTCTTTAAACTTCAGTTCACTTTAGTTGAAGAATACTACATATGTCTTTTCCGGTAGAACGGGTTAGGCTATACAAGGTAGATGTGTAAATCATTGAACAACTGAATACAAATATATAACAGCTTACAGAAGAACGCATCATACACTCCCTTTTTAAAAAATTACTGTCTGCTTCTTTTGAACCTCCCCTTCGACGGTGCAGACGCAGTCTGGTTTTAGGCATTCTCGTTCTTTGTCATCTATATTTTGTTTAATGTGGAGAGTGACTTGGCAAATTCAAAAAGGTCAACAAACTATAGCTGTTCTAAAATTCGCTCATAGTGCAGAGAAGTTTGTTCGTACATCATAGAGATATATATCTCTATGTCGTACATACATCATTCGATGTAGAATTAGCTACTCACGTGCCATCTAATTGTTTACTGAACAAAATAAGGGGAAAAGCGAACATTTTTTTTTTCTTCTTCTCTTCTTTTGAAATTTCAAAAGTTGAAGCCTGGTTCAACAAACTAAAATATAACTACCAATTCCACACACGATTCGATTCGTTGTTTGTCTCTCTCTCTCTCTCTCTCTCTCGGTCTGTTTCAATTATGCTTTTTTGTCACTCTCATGCATGTCTCGTTTCATATCTTCTGTATTTGTCTCTTTCTTCTCATTACGTCCCCCCATCTCCATTTTGCACCCCATCTTCCCCTGCCTATTCCTACTCTTGCTCATGCTACCTTCTCTCTCTTTCTCTATCTCTATTTTCTGTCTGTCTGTCTGTCTGTCTCTCTCTGTCTCTCTCTGTATCTCGCTCTCTCTCTTTCTGTCTATGTCTCTCTCTATCTGTCTTTACCTATCTGTGCAATTCTCTTTGGACCTTTCTCATGTACATGAGGTAAGCTACACACACTATGAACATGACAGACAAAGAAAGCGACAAAATATACAGTTCCTCAGGTCGACAAAGGAACATCCCTTCACTAGCTGCCATTATGTCAGATTATGTAAAACGGTGAATATGCATGTGACACCTGTTCTACACATTTTTACATAATAGCAGTGAAGGGATGTTCTTTTGTCTACCTGAGGAACTGTATATTTTGTCCGCTTGCTTTGTCAGTCATGTTCATAGTGACATTATCAACAATGAAAAATGAACATGCACAAAAGCAATTCAAACTTTCATTTGCCACCTGTGCCAATTGGCAACATGACAACCCTTTTTAATTAACCTGAACAGATTACCGGTACATTTAAACAGCCTTGAAATCTTTGGCAAAACTCTTCTATGACAAAGACAATGTGGCATAATTGAGTTGCAGACAAAGAGATAATCTCACATTATCTAATTTATTTTACTTGACATCCCTATCACATTTGACAAATTTCATTTAAAAACAAGATGGCTGTGACTGGGTCTCTAATATGCCTCCACCGGTTACACATATGTCCATGACCGATGATCATGTGACCTTTAACTACTGACCTCACAAGCCCAAACTCTTTTCTTTTAATCTGTTCCAAGTTTGTATGCATATACATACATAAACTTGTGCCCAGTCTGGTCAACATTGGTTAAATTCTTGTTTAAGTTACCACAGTGATAGGAAATTTTAGCTGATTTTGAACACTTTTATGACCCTATGATCTGTCACCTTTGATCTACTACAGGTACACCAACAAATGTAATCGGTTCCTCCTTGCATGCTCATACATACTGCACCCACGTCTGATTTGCATTGCAGGAACACTCCTTTAATTATCGCTGCAACAAGATATTTTCTGACATTTTTAAACACTTTTATGACACTGTGGTCTTCGACCTTCCACCTCTTACAGGTACACAAAAAAATCTTATTAGTTCTTCCTTTCCTTACATGCCCATTCACATTTCATCAATGTTTGGTTTGAATTTAATTAATTGTTATTGAGTTGTTGCAGTAATGAGCTATTAACTGGCATTTTTAAACAATTTTATGACCCTGTAACTTTTGACTTTGACCTATACACCCAAAATCAAATTTCATTGTTGCATGATCATACAAATTTGATCCAAGTTTGCATGGTTACAAACTAAGTTTGGTTACAATCTATTCAATAGTTCTTCAGTTAAGTAGGACGGATATACATAATGAAGATAAACCGCAAAAACACAATGCCTCCAGCACCACCTTCGGTGGCAGAGGCATAAAAATACAATTTCCCACAAATAGTGTTACCCAAGTCATACACAATCATGATAATATAACACATTATCAGATCACTAGTAAAGGTTCATGAGCAACCATTCAACAAAAACCTCCCTCGACTTCATTAATTCACATTTGAATTTGATTTTCTCCCCCCAAAACATCAGTAATCGAATATCCATTAAATGGATCAAAAGAGCATTTAAAAACACTTTCCAATAATATGTCAAATATGAAGTGTGTATATTCAAGGAATAAACATAACCATTTCCTCTGTGATATAGGCTCCAGACCCATTCCTAAGCATAATATCTGTTTGATGGATAGAAAAACCCCAAAAGATGTTATACTGTACTCCATCAGTTATATTCGTTATATTCGGTATTTTTTAATCAATTTTGTAGATTTACTTGAAAGTTATTCTTGGAAATGCAATTTTAAATCAAAACAAAATTAAACTTACATTCTTTTATTTGTGTATTTTACAGTTTCAGGGCGATCATTGTCTGTTATCTTTAGTATGGCTCTTTACTAATATGTATATGTGTGTTGTGTGTGTGTGTGTGTGTAATTGGGTTTTTACAGACATGTAAGTCTGGGGATCCACCTTTCACATCACCATCCAAGAGACGCGACTCAGTGTCCGTAATCTAGATGTACTGTTGTCTTGGTTGGTCTTACTCTGCAGTCGTTGTCAATTATTTTCCTTAGAATCATTTCCAACTCCCAATAGGTCAACCTGTTTGGGACCGTACCCTCGGAAGAAAACAAGTCCAAGACCTGCTTCAAGTGGGTTCCGCATCGGTCTTAGCGGCCGAGAGGAGGAGGTTGGTCACATGATCATCGGATTCAGTAGTCTCTTTCACCAGTCCCATAGCGGAGGCAAGCAGTATAGCTAGCATGTGCTTGCACTGCAAGAAAGAAATTGATTATTTTCCAGATTTTGACCAAAATAATAACAATATTCTGGATTCATATTATATATAGCGTTTAATACATCCACAACATCTGTAACAGATATCATTTCCCAAGTCAGGAGATTCAGGGTTCTCTGCCCAGAGTTTCTGTGCACATTCTCCTCTCCCTGGGGAGCATTCCACCCCAGCTCAAAATGCTTATCTTACTGGGTATCTATTAAGTACCCTGTTGGAGAGAAGCAATGTAGACAAAATGCCTTGCATTAAGCTAGTGCAGGTCATGCTGAGGATTTAACCTAAACCTTTGCATCTCTAGTCAAGCGTTTAATCCACTTCACCCGACACCTCTTGTTAACTGCATTGAACATTTCTTTTCCACTTTTTCAACATAACTAAAAGTCATTTGGAATTTTCCATTTTTGTCCCACAATGTACGAAACATAGCAGATATAAATGTACACATTTACTGGAAATTACTATTCATTTATACAAGATATATGTGTGTATGTATGAATTTTCCAACTATCCATTGTACCTATCCAGGTGAGATGATATTTTTCATGACACCCAACCCTCCCCCCCCCCCCTCCCCTCTTCCCTTTCACAAAGGACAATATCATTGTTGAGAAGTTATATATTTTAACATTCCCCTCATGCGAAACTCAATCTTTAACATGATCATAAATATCTAAACTGGTTCACTTACCATAGGAACCTCTTTCCTCTTGAGTACTGAAAAATTATGGGGAAAAAATGATATAAAATGGAAAATGAGTGTTATTTTTACATTTCTATATTCAATGATCATGACAAGAACTCAATTCATCAAAATAAAACAAAATATGGCGCTCTCTCTCTCTCTCTTGTTAGGAAAAAAAGCAGGAGGTAAAGTGGAGCATATTTGTGATACATATGTACCTGCATCATATCCATAAGGCGTTTAAAAAAAAATGTTGTATTGCCCTTTGCAACCGACCCCAAAATCTTGAAATCTACGGTCGGCTTTTTAATTTTTTTTTTTTTTTTTACCATATTTTTAGAAAAAAGAATGTTGAATGCAATACAAAACTGAGAAATATCAGCCCAAAGAGGGAGAAAGAAAAAAAATTGAAATTAAAAAATAAAAAGATTTCCAACCGACCTACCCATCATGTTGGCACCTAAAGGGCAATACAACATCTTTTTTGTGCAGGCCTAATGATAGATTAAAAACTAAATAAATCACTTAGGCCTACCTGCAAATGAGAAGAAGAGACAAGGGCAGTACCCTGCACTTGGTAGGCACAGGTATGGACTTCCAGAGCTACCGACAACCTGCAAACAAAGAAAAGAGTTTGTGATACAAAACTAGACATAAAAATCTGTCCGGTTGAAGGAGTTTTATCACTCTGTGATGAACCTTGAGCTAGGAACATCACAAGAAACATCACAAAGTTGTTCACTGATATGTTTCTCTAATTTGTCTGCTTCTATCCAAATAAACTGGATGTCAGGGTGGACTTCCTCTTCATAACTTAGACTGAACAAATTCAAACATTAGGCCTCGGCCATATAGTAAACTTAGATGCAGTACCGTAGGTTACCTATGAGGCATGGGAGGACAGCCCTCCCAACCCTCCCCTAGGGCCCACTGCATGGTGGGGAAAGGCAATGAATACTAGGGAAGGGAAAAGAGAAAGAAAGAAAGATATGGAAAAGAGAGTAAACAGAGGATTTTCAAACAATCTTCCCTAGTTCGAAGTCCTTGTTCATTGAAATTCCATCCTTCCTGTAAAACCAGTTGGCCTTCCTCTACCCCTCCCAATCCATCACATGGTGTCAATTATGACAGTGCCTCCTTTAAAGATAAATATGAATTCTGGTAAAAAAAAGAAAATGAATTCTCACAGAATCAAACGAAATTTGCACTGAATGTTCAAGATAACAAATAAATGTCAATTGCCAAACAATTTTGATAGAAATGTATACTGGCTGAGTAATGAGCATAGAAAGATAAGGAAATCAAAGTAGGTAGGCCCGACACCATTTGTGTAGTCCCATATACAACTTTCTGTGTACAGTGCTTGTTACTTTACCAAGACTGGGCCAAAGTTATTATGATTTTGATGACTCCAGAACCTTGCAGTTCCATTTCACAATGCAATCGCATGACCATGCAGAACTCAACTTTATCTTTAATGCAAAACATGCATGGTGCCACTGCTCATGCAGAGGCATTGCTGTGTTACCTGATAAACTATTCTGCCGGCTGGTTTGCTCTTGATCAGCATCACACTCTGGTGGTCCACCAGGTCTAGGGCTTGCAGGAGAGGTGGTCCAAACATAAAATGGAGCCTATTATTCAATACGAAAAAGGGGAAAGAGGGGTCTGTCAAAGGAAAGCACCGCAAAATCTCTTCACCAGAACATGTAAATGCATAACTATCATAATCACAATTCCCATATCACAATCTGCTCTTACATCAAAGTTTAAACAAAGTAATCTTTAATTTCCCCCAAAACAAGGGTTATTTCCTGATGTACTTGCTTTTTATTTCTTCCACTATTTAAAGGAAAAGCATCAATTAATGCCTTATTTAGCTATAAGGATCATACATTTTCAAGGAAATTTGCATAATTGAAACTGAGCTTAACAGAACAATATTTGGTCATTATATAACATTTCCATAGATTCATAAAAGACAATATAAATTAAAATCAAATATAAATCAAGTACCGGTATGTCAGTTTAACCCCAGTTACAAATCTGTTTACAGGTCTATCAGGGATACCTAAAAACCAACTCCTAACTGACCAATTCTTAATCTTAGCCTTTTGGGGTAATGTAATTTTTTTTGTTCAATCTGTTGTCAGATCTTGTTGATTAGTATTATGATTTATGAAGATTAATTTGTTAAGAACATGGTGGAAATACTTACGCAGAGAGGACATCATCTGTCACTGAAAGCAAGTAGGGAAAAAAGAAAAATTAATCACAATCTTGAATCTTCATGCACATATAATTGATTTCATAATGAGAAAGAAACCGAGTGAAATACATGCATTAACTCAAATTTTGGCTTCCCTATTGTTTGGAAAGAATACATCCAGTACTTAAACTTCTTGAAGTGCTGAAATACTTGTTGGAATTTCAAAAAATTCTCTGTATTTAATTCACTCTTAAAGACAATCTTAACTTACAATATGTGGGAATAATAATAATAATAATAGCTCGTTCTTATATAGCGCTTTTCAGGACCGGGGGCCCTCTCAAAGCGCTTTACAGATAAGTATATTATTACCCCGGTCATTGGATTCAGGACTGAAAATGCAATGGCCGTTAAGGCAACCTTAACTTCTCTAGCTTATGTAACTGGAAATAAATTCAGCATATTTTCAATAAAATGTTTGCTGAATGCTGACCTACAATGACAATTACAGTGAGAAAAAACATTTCATAACATTTTGAACCAGTTTCTCTCAAAATGGACAGAAAACAAGCTTTTCTTTGAAGGGAAAAGTCCACTCTGGCATCAAACTGGCTTGAACGAAGTAAACCATAAATTACAATGTATTAAATGAACTTAAAAACAACTTTACCTGGAATTGTAAAGGCTAACAGATAAGGAGAACTAAGAAATTAAAGAATAATACTAATTATAATAATAATAATTTTGTTAACCGAGAGAGAATTTAAACGTTGCAATATCTCTTTAGAGAAATAATATTTGAAGCTTACATTTTGAAGTGACATTGAGCCTCTAAAACACAGACTCAAATATTGTTGGCGATTGGTACACTTTAAACAAAAAGTGTTATCAAAATAAGAAAAACACATCGGTTAAAGATTGAGGTATATTTCTATGAAGATTATATCTAGATGGCAAGAGATCACACGCCTCACAATACAAGCACCTATCCCACTTGCTCTGCATACTGTCTGGCTTGTCTGCAGTAAGAATTTGTAATTTTGAAAACTGTACAAACTTTACAAATTAGGTCGATGCACAATTTTGGTACAACTTAAAGGAAACCGAACCCCGAGTAATAACTTTACTTATTCCGCGAGATATTGCCCATACATGTACAAGATTCCCCACTAAAGTTTATGAGAGAGGAATAAAGCAAAAATAAAGTACAGTTTCTCAACACGACAGGGGCATCGCCATTTTCTTGATAATGTGACGTACTATATTGTGAAGTCGTTTATCAAGTAATGTATTCAAATTATGGATGCTTCTTTCCCAGACGTGTGTGGCAATGAAGCATTTAATTCACCTGCTAGGATTCCTTTGTGCTATAATTGCCAGAACGCAAATTGCATAAATAGGTTGGTTCTCTTCTGGGGTGAAGGTTTCTCATAAATGAAATAGATTTGTTAACTGATATAGTGTAGTATTTATAAATGAATTTTGTTACAATTGTGCCCCTATTATTTATATTATTTCACCTAGTATAATTTCTATCATCTCAGTTATTATTTTTTATAATTGAAAAGTAAAGGTTTCGTTATTGATTTAAAAATCCTTTCCAAATAAAACTTGGTGCATGATACATGTACAACTTCAACAGGTAGACCTACGTCACATTTTCAAGAAAATGGCTGCGCCCATATCATGCTGAAAGGCATCACATCATGCCAGGAATATATATCTTGTACATTTTCGTAAGGAATATTGTACATCAAAGGGCAGGAATACATCTCATTTTTCAGAATACCTACACTTTATTCTTTGGGTTTAGGTTTCCTTTATAACCATATAAACATAACTTTAAACAAAACAAATTATCTGATTTAATTTCCTCAAGCTTTCACTGATCTATTTCATATGGGATCACTTTTCTGAGTTTGATAAAACCGAACTATTTCCAAGAAATCTTCCCCTGTAAAAGAAAAAAAAATGGGGCGTAGACTAGATCTAGATCTAGGATCTAATTTCTCCCATCTAGATCTAGACCTACATGTATGAAGGGGTGACCAAAGTTCGCGCAGATTTTAGAACAAATTAGAAAATGTGATATTCGATCCATGTTTTCTCATATTCTACACAAATTTATTTATTTTAATTACTACCAAATGGACGGCAAAGTATTTTACTACCAATTGGTTCAACTACAACATTTATCGTCGAAGGATTTCGGAGATATCGCGATCTAAAAATTCGATGTCCGATCGTGCATGCGCGCTGCATCTAAAAAAGTCATAAAAACAACGAGACCTAAGTTCACGCACGGGGGTTAACAGCTGATTTATACAAAAATACGATCCATCAAAAATAAGGTAATTTGATAATTTGCAAGGCAAAATATCATACAACCAGACGGTACCACTTATTACTTACAATTTTGAGGATATCTGCTCTCAAAATGAAGATTTCCAGACCCTTATCGGTAAGTTGGTAATTTTTCGGAACGGACGCAAATAACTGCAAAATGTGACGATCTTTTGTCAATATTTTCACAATTTCGCACCCAATTCCAAAGAAAATTTCGTTTCTGGGTAATTTTATGATCCTCTTTCCATTGGTGATATCAGATTTTCGAAATCTTACCGATTTTTTGAGAAAGCGAACTTTGGTCACGCGCGAACTTTGGTCACACAGCCATACTAGTTTAAATACTCACATGTTCCCTGTTCTTCATATACAGACTTGGCATGTTGCAATAGTTCCAAGTGAACCAGTTCACTCAAGTGAGATGCATCCAATGGTCGATCTACCATGATTCCTAGCTGTCCTCTGTTAAAATCCTGTGATGAGAAATTAAAATATAAAAATTAAAGGCATCATATTGCTAAAGTAGCTTAGAAGGGGATGGGAATGAACTTATTGGGGAGGGGGAGGGAGGTTGAGCCCGCTCCCCCCTAATGATCTAATCTGCTAACCCACGCTGCTGTTTCACTGCGGGCTGAAGGTAAACTTGGCAAAGTCCAAATCAAATGCCATTTGGGACAGCTAACAACATTATTTGATGAAAGTAAAACCTCAGACTATCTGAATCTGACACACATTTGTTGTCCTCAGTCAGAGTAGATCTAGAGCTAGAGTCAGAGACACGATTATTAGATTTTAGACCCTATCCCTTTTCTTTGCATGAAAACTACTTCGAAAATCTACCGGTAGGTCTACAGAGGCCTTTGATTTCTAAACCGAGGTGGTACGGTGCGGTGAGATGATTTGAATTGAGAAGTGAGAGCCGGCCCACTACATTTGCAAGTCGATGAACGTCAAGAAGTATTAAGGTAGTTTTCGGTCACAGTGTCGCATTCACATTGCGTTATAACTGCAAACATTCGTTACATTCTTGACCGGGAATTCCTCACTAACCGAATATGAACGAATACCGTCAACGTGAGTGATGGCTGCTGGAGCTGGAGGAGTGAACTCCGTCGAGAGATTCTGGGTTTGTGGCTGTTTCTTTACGCACAACATATTTCTAAAGAAATACAAACAACATGTCACGTATTTCGACGACAGCAACCTTTTTAAGAGTACTTGGAGAGAGGTGAGATATTGCGGAAACGTATCTGTTCGTCACGTCCCTCGATCGTGCCCGCGGACTGGCTCTGCGAGAAGCGCCGGGCTCAGGGGCAGCGCAGCAGGTCAGGAAGGCACAGCCCTGAGCGGCCCCTGCGCTTGGCGGCTTCATCTGCCACTGCACTGCACTACCACAAGGCTAGGGTCTAAAGTTCTATAAACGACAGGCATGTTTGGGGTTCAATGCAGTAGTAGTAGTAGTAGTAGAATGGTTTATTAAATGAACTGCAAAATGGTAGCCCGAGAGCTAAATTACATTGCAAGTTTTACAAAATACAAGCTCAGATTTTAAAAACATTTCAACAAAACTTACAATAGAATCTCTATAGATCTATAGATCTTCTAGGTCTAAGTTAGAGTCTACTAGACTCTAGTTACTACAAATAATACACAGTAAAATACAATACAACTTACCGTACATATCTCATACTTGAAATAGATTTGAAGTTATAAATAGTATGAATTCGTCATTATTATTATTTTTATAATTATTATTAAATGAGGAATTATTATATTCATAGACTAGATCTAGACCTATTTCAAATTGAAATTGTGGCTGATTAATTGAGTTTATGACAAGTAAATATTGACAAATTTGACGGGAACTGTTTACACCTTTCGAGTTTCGAGTTCATGATGAATCAAGTTCGATGGGAACTGTTTTAATTTCACCTTTCAAAAAAATAATTTATCTCACTACGTATACTACAACTTGGGGAATATAATATAAGCATGCATGTTTGATTTCAAACCATAATAATATACTGCAAATTATATGCCTTTTCACAATATGCTACTTGATAATGTATTTCAACACAGTCACGCAATATATGAGGATTTAGCAGAGAAACATAATTAAACATTTTTTTTGGAGAAAATATTGGAGAAAATATTAAGTCCTAATCCAGCCAGCCGCTGAGTAAGCAGAAAAATTTCACAATGACTTAGCCAGCCCCAGAACAAGGGGGGGGGGGGGGGGGGGGTGGGGGTGGGGGGTATACGGTACGATTTGACGGGAGGTTTTTTCATAAACCGGGAGATTCTACATCGTTGGCTGTATAGCGGGAGGAAGGCGTGGTGGCGGGAGTCTCCCGGTACGAGCTTCTGGGGCGGCGGGAGAATGAGCGTGATGGCGTGAGACTCCTTCCTAATGTAGGAAGGTTGACAGCTGTGCTAAATTACTCTTGCCTGGCTTGAATGAATGATTGTTAGACATTTTTTGGACTAGATTTGTTTAGTGCACTCTAGATCAATTTTGGATAATCATAAGCTTACTTAATTAGTAAGTTACTTGTCGGACATTAATTGTCATTGTAAACTTTTCTATTTCCCTGTTTTTCCCCTTGCTTTTTAGTACTTATCTATAAATAAGAGTCACTTTTTAGTTTCATTCATTTTTTTTGTCTTGTATCTTCACAGACTCTAATGAAGAGGGGTTGCAAAGATGAAGATGAATTAGATGAAGCATTAATTAAGGTAGGTGACTCCATTCAATGTTATCCTGAGATAGTTTACTTGGTGGGAGAAAACAAATAAACAAATCTTTTAGGCTTTTCAATTCTATGTGTGACAAGTGCTTGTAATTGTCCCCTGCGGCTTATTAGGTCAAGGGCCCTGGAAGCTCAGGGTTTCAGATGTTCTCTGGAGCAATCTTAGGCCAGTTTGAAGCCCCCCTTGCCCCAAAAGACTCGGTAATAAATCATTGGAGTCAGGGGGAAATAGAATTGAAATGAAATACATGTATCTCTATTAACACCAAAATAATATGTACTCATTTTCTCTCATGTATAAAGTACAGCTTCAGCATTTATACTTTTGTTTTTCTTTCTGGGAAAGCAGACTGAGGTTTATTAAGTGGGTGAGCAAGATAATCATCTTTGAGGCAGGAGTCCCACCCCCCCCCCCCCCCCCTCCTCCTTCCCGTTTAACTGGTAGAAAAACAAACGATGACCCCCTGGTGGTGCATAAGACAACTCCCACCATACATAGTCTTGTTTTATTCTTAACTAATTATTCATTGCTGCACATTAAAGTTATTAGAAAGTGGTTTACAGTATGCACAGATAGAAATTAATGTTTCACTAAATTTCCTCTTTACCAGGTCAAAGCAGAAGTGGAGAGAAGAAAACAGCGTGGCATCCAGCTACTGGAAAGGAAGGAGAAGATTTCAGCAGGATACAAGCCTCTGCATCCCCAGCTATACACACTACAGGTAAACAGTCTCTCGGGAATACGATGAGTATATCATTTTAAATGGGGGGTTTCAGAAAAAAATTCTGACCAACATATATCAGTAAAATCAGCAGCAACAACAACAAAATGATTCCTCTCATTTTCAAATTTGCAGGAAAATCAATGCTAAAAAATGATTGACATCAGATTATTAAATTTGTCAACAAATGTTCAAATGAAAAAATACAAAAAGCCAAACAGGAAAGAGAAAAAAGTTTAGCAATTTTTGTGATTTGCCCATAATGAGGCTATCAATAGTCTATATTTGTTGGCAGAATTTAAATTATGCTAAAATAAAGTTTGTTTTAGGGGGGCTTCAACCCCTTCCCCCCCTTGTGTGACTGCTAAAAAAGTCTAGTTGGAGCAAGAAGGATGAGTATATATGGTCACACCTTCCAATGGATGCATAGTAGTTAAAAATGAAACAGACAAGAGTTAGGGAATATAATATTTTGACATGGTCGTCAACCAGCTGAACAGGCGTGAAATGTACATGTAGTTGATGGCAAGTGATCAATCAGCATTTAGTGAGGAAAAGTAAGAAAATGAAGATGAGTTTCTCACCGTATCTAATTTACTGTAGTTGAAAATTGTATCTACAGAAAATGTTGATAGTCCGTTCATTTCTCTATCTCTCTCTCTCTCTCTCTCTCTCTCTCTCTCTCTCTCTCTTTCTCTCTTCCCCTCTTCCCTCCTCCCTCCCCCTTCTAATTACTGACTCTGTTGTGAAGTTACTTCCTTAATTGAAGGTCTGGTAAATTACATTGATGCTTTAAAGACATGAATTGTAGCAATCTCTGTTCTCTTCTTCCAGGAGTCGTATCTTGCCCCAGAGTTTCTGAAAATCGTTGAATACTGTCAAACTAACGATGCCACTGAGGATGGTTTAGCTAGAAGATTAACGAGAGAAAATGGTAAATGTATAATCCATAATGATAAGTCACACTTTTCCAATAACAAGTGACACACCCCAGTCATTAGATTTAGTTAGAATTCCATACTTTCAGTAAGGGGAATATTCCAACCAGTCGCCTTTTTAATTGCATGCATATGCTAATGCAAACTAAAATGATGATCACACTTAGTGGGTTCCTTCTGGGTACCCATTTTTTCACCAGGGCAGAGGAAAGTAGTGAAGAAAGAGTACCCTTGCTTAATTTGTTTCATCATTTACTTTGAATTTTTTAACATTTGCTTAATTTGCTTTATCATTAACTTTGTATGTTTAAAATTTTTCATTTATATTATGCCCATTTGACTTTTAAGTATTTTATATGTGTTTTGAGGTCAAGGAGATATATTGAAATATTATCCAAGGTATTTCTTTCTCTCTCTCTCTCTCTCATTTGTTTCAGCAAGTCTGGTCTTTTCCTTTCCTGTCTTCACTACCGAGTTCTGTGATCGGTTTGTTGAGGAGATCACACATTTTGAAAACTCTCCTCTCCCAAAGGGACGGCCAAATACTATGAACAATTATGGTGTAAGTTAAAATGATAATTCTTTTCATTTGTTGTAACCCATTGCCCACAAGATCTGGTTGGTTCCGATATTAAGCCTAAGGGGTTGAGATAATTTAGTGGCCTAGTGGATAAGTCAATGGACTGTGAATCACATGGTTTGCGATAATGAGACTACTTGTAAGATACCTTTTTTTTCCCCACACACTTTTTTTTCTTTTGAGTCAAGGGGGGGAGGGGGGGGGGGGGTAGGTGCTCACTATCACCCTGCATTGTTCTCAAGTGACATTCAAACACAGAATATCATCGTTGTTATCCACTTTTATGCCATTCAGGTCCTTCTTATGGAGCTTGGCTTTGATGGGAACTTCCTGAACCCTCTTCGCACGGACTACCTGGCACCCATCGCCTCTCTCCTCTATCCCGATGTCGGGGGGAACAGCTTAGACTCCCACAGGGCGTTTATTGTGAAATACAAACTGGGGGAGGACGTGGACCTGAACTATCACTATGACAACGCTGAGGTCACCATCAACGTGAGCCTGGGCAAGGAGTTCAGTGATGGGGAACTCTACTTCGGAGACATGAGACAGGTAGTCTTGTTGTATATTATCGTTATAATTTATTCGGCAAATAACAAAATACAGAAAACCGTGAATTCAAAACAAAGGTATAATTTGAAGAGAGCAACATAGGTGCTTGGGATAAAATAACATTAAGTGATTAAATAACTATAACCAAAGGTTTTCTTCTCCAATCGATACAACTTTAGAATGAAATAGCAAAAAATAATGCTTTATATGAATATGCAGATATCTCCATTAAAATGTGTTTATTATATCAAGATAAGAAAACTGTGCATTGGGTGATTTATTTAAACTTTTTAGCTTGGTGTTGGTCAAAATTTGCCTCTTCCTCCTAGTTGGTGCATTAATATTTGTTTTCATCAATCATTTAACAGATGCCTCGCGATGAGACGAAGTACGCCAGATTCGAGCATAAGAAGACCATTGGGCTTCTCCATAGAGGGCAGCACATGCACGGGGCCATGCCCATCAGCGAGGGAGAGCGCTACAACCTTATCATCTGGATGCGGTCATCGCAGCAACGCAACCAGCTCTGCCCAATGTGCGACGAGAAACCAGACCTGGTGGAAAGCGTGGGTTACGGGGATGGTTTCACAGATGAGGGAGGAACAGAAGAGGAAAGTCCCTCACACGAGACTGTCGAAATGTGCGCTGCCCTCTAAGTTTTGCATCACATGAATTTTTTGTTTGAATGCAAAGTCCAGGAGCAATTGTTACGTTTTCTTTTGCTTCACAAGAAAGTACATGCTATAGAGAAATCTGCCTTGAGACCTTGGAATCAAGTGTGTGTAGGATGAGTTGGATCAGAGCTGCGTCTTTGGACCCTTAGAAGTTAGAATATTATATGAACATTTCAAGTACTCCAGATTTGGAAGGCTTTAGATTGAAAAGCACTACCGGTATATGAAAAGGATTTGTTTATGGCTAGATAAGCTAATTAGTGAAGTACACATGTAAATGGCATTCCGTTACCAAATCCAAGATGTACCCAGAGTTTTGACATCTACTAATTAGCCTAATATTAGCCTAATTGGCCTGATATTTAAAACAACATTATGAAAGATTGATCCACTATGTAAATGGGATAGCTATGTTTAAATATCAAACGAAACAAACACAGAAAGGGTAATTACTAGGAGGAAGAGTGTATAGATAAATATGACATATGCCAAAGTCTCACACATCCTTATTTGTTTTATATGCACATCTCATACAAAATGAAAAGCAAGGTAAAGGCTTACAAATAAAGGTAGAATTATCTTTTCTCATACTCTAGAGCAAATCTTACCGTGTGTACCAATGTTTGGGAAAAACTTTGATGCACAAATCAACCATTAGAGAAGACCTTCAAAATTATAAACCGAAACTTTTGAAACACTTGTCCAGCATATAAACATGTATGGTATGATATGTTGGTATGTTTAATAGTGCTGTAGCACTGGACAAGTCATTAAGAGGCCCTCGCAGAGGAGGGGGGGGGGGGGGGCATTGGTCTAATAAAATAGATGAAATGCAAATTAACAATGCTAACAACTACCTGGGAGGGGGTGGTGCTAAAGGGGTTCCTATCAACGTCTTTTTGTTTTCTCATTCACTCTCCCTTTTTTTGTTTTCTTTCCCCTTGTTTTCTCCCTTTTTGTCATAAATGGGGGTAACAATTACCCTCAACCCCCCCCCCCCCTCCCATCTGTAGCTTTGCCACTGATTATTTACTTACTTACAATAGAGATAGAGATCCGTTTAAATGTTGAAGATGAAATGTACTGTATATGTACGCTGATTTTAGTTCATGAATAAATTGCAATATTTTGAATTATTATTTATATGTTTAAGAAATATCCTTTCAAAGGAAGGAACTGAAACTTCCTTAGACATTTGGAATCCATTTATATATTTGTGTAGAGAATGTTTTCATAATGTCTTATGTAACCTGCACATTCATAAACATATTTTAATGAAATTTGTACCTGCTGCATTGTTTAAGTTCTGTCCTAGACTGAGTTTATCAAAGGAATTGAAACCAAGGTTGTTGCTCCTTGTTCGACATGACGTACTTTCCTGTGTCGGGTTCAATGGAATGATTAAATTAATGGCCTTTGTGTCTGTTACAGGCACATTTATTATCATTATAATTAAAAGTCATGTGATTTCTTACCATTAAAGGTCATGTGATTTATTATCATTAAGGGTCATGTGATTTATTATCATTAAAATGAAAGGTCATGTGATTTATAAAAAGAGTCCTGTCTCAAGGGTACTGTCAAATGCAAAGTTACAATTACCCAATTCTCATGTACCGGTAGTTTTATTTAATGTCAAAATTCATGTTTAATTGATTCAGATCACTAGCATATCTTTGTATGGTAAGCACAAAAATCCTAATGCATATTACGATTACGATTACGATTATCAGTATTTATCTGTCTATAGAAATCAATTTTATTTCCCAATGTGATCAATGTTAATGATATATATTTTAGATATTAAAAAGAATTTTAATAGAGATAATTATATGTGTGGTGAGTTATTCTTATTTGTACGTCACAGATCCAGTTTGGAAGTATGTACTAGACTTAGCTGGAAGAGTCATGGAAATTAGTAGGCCTGCAATGAAATGGAAGTTCTTCCCATTATTCCCTCACAGACTAAGACATTTTAACGTAGGCTTACGTGTTTGATGAGGCGGCTAAAATTGTTTGATATCTGGAATATATCTTTTGGGTTATATTGCTCAGGATTCTAGAAATATGAATGCTTGTGAGAAAATTACTAAACATCAACCAGATCTATTGTTCCGTTCCATGAATACGTTCATATTTATATAATTTACTAATGACATCATAACTTATTGCTCATGGCAACAAAGAAAGGAAAAGAGTTATAGAGAGGGAGGAAGAAAAATAAATAGAGAGAGTCGAGAGAGAGGGAGATTTGTTATTGGTTTATTGTGTGGTTAGTTGGTTGTGCCCATGCCTATCACTTCCCGACGGTGATGATTTTTTTTCTGTGGACGGAGCTAGAAAACCTAACACTAAGGTTATATTTATCAAAATAAATGAAATGTGTAAAAGAAATTGTGAGAGGGGCCGGAGAGAAAGAGAGGGTGAGATTATTCAATGATGATTGGTATAGATTGATTTTTAGTTCATCCACTTTCTGATTTATAGGAGCTCCAGTTGCCTATTTATTTGAAACAAATCTCAAGAGTTTAAGCATTCATGGCTACTGCCAGGCGCGTAAGCAGGAGGGGGGGTTAACCCCTCCCCCCCCCCCTTCGGTATTTGTTGTGTGTATAAACCCCCCTGAAACCCCCCCTTTGGGTTTTTTTTTTTTTTTTTTTATAATTAAAAAAAATATATATATATTCGCGCGGCCCGCTGCGAGTTGGCGTCGTACATTTCAGTTGTCAAATTATGCAAATTATAGAGTTGTCAACTTGGCACCATTCAAATTTGTTCGCACACTAAATGCAGACCGTTTGAAATCCCCGT
Source organism: Strongylocentrotus droebachiensis (assembly GCA_035222895.1). NCBI lineage: Eukaryota > Metazoa > Echinodermata > Echinoidea > Camarodonta > Strongylocentrotidae > Strongylocentrotus > Strongylocentrotus droebachiensis. The sequence goes on from JAVYIG010008568.1 coordinate 51,574, forward strand.
GCGTCTGATACAAAATGAAAACAATATCCATTATGACAGCCAGTGGCGTAGACAGGTTCGTACACCTGGGGGGATGACTCAGGGGCGGATCTAGCTTTTTGCTAAGGGGGGGGGGGCCGGTTGACCAAAATAATGACGATGCGGAGCATCGTCCACGAGCCGCGAAGCAGCGAGCCGATTTTTTTTGGGGTGTTTATTTGAACCCCGTAGGTGATGTTTTCCTGGCATCTATTAACACAAACAATGGAGACCATAAAAAGCAGTGCATGATAACGTCTTTTTAAATCAAGTAACAGTTAAATACACAGTTATATCCAGAGTTATCATGTAATTGGTTAAGTTACCAGATGATTTGAATATCTTCTCACAATATTTGCACTTGAAAGGGTTTCTCTCCAGCGTGCGTTCTTTTTTCTTTTTTTTTTTCTTCTTTTTTTTCCCCTTTTTTTGTTTTGTTTGTTTTTTGGGCCGCCCAAGGGGGGGGGGGGTTTAAACCCCCTTAACCCCCCCCCCCCGTAGATCCGCGCCTGTTTAATCTTGTGGTTATCTTGTGGTTTCCAAACCACAAGATAACCACATAATACTTGTAAGATTTTCTTTTTTTTACCGTCTGAATTGGCTTTCACCGTGTGAATGCGGCTAATAACAGTAAACACAATTACAATAATGATGAGGATTATTATTATCATCATCATAATTATTATTATTATTAATATTATAATTGTTATCATTATTATTATTACTATTATTATCATCATTATGACTTATTAAGTAAGCAAATATCATTCCCCAAAACCTGGGGGGGGGGATGATTGTACATGCCATCCCCCCCACCTTGTGAGGTGGGGGGGATGCATCCCCCTTATCCCCCCCGTTGTCTACGCCCCTGATGACAGCGGTCAAAAACAATATTTTCAAGGTAAGCCGTAGGCCTATTCATAAATTAATAAGCTTAGGAGATATTGCTAAATAAATGTCTCTATACGACAGTTTAATAACGGTTTGAAAACTGGATATGAATCTGAGATTTTTTAAAATTAGAAATAAAGCACTAGTTGATTCCGTTGAATTTCATTCAATGAATTTCATACACACACAACAACAAAAAACATTCTGAAACCACGATAAAAACCAGAACATGACATTCGGATTAATTAAACCATTATGACGTAGAAAACAAGTGCAGTTGTTGACCTCTTGGAAACCGAATTCGTCACAATGAGCTAGGTTGTACTTACGCACCGAATTCATAACGCCCGGCACGATTGGTTAAAAGTTGAACGCATTGCATTTTTCGTTAAATGCGGGACTCGTTGATTGGGTTAAAGTTTAATGACGTCATACGGCGCGCCTTTATGTGCAACGTGCAAAGAGATGTAAGTAAACAAATAATTCAGGTGATTGCATTCACTAGTGATTATACACTTAGAACTGATGCACTTCATTTATTGACGTTGCTTATATCTGAGATATCTAATAAATTTGACTGTTTTCCGTTTTCTTCACAACCTGAAATCATGGAAAAATTAGTGAGTTTTGTTTGTTTCTTTCCCTTTTGCCTATTTTGTCCTTATTTCATCTTTGTCTAATCTTGGTTGATCTAGGCATCTACCACTATCATCAGCCTTCATTATATTTCTCAAAAAGTAGCGTAATAAGTTAACATGATATATTTTATTTTGTTTTAATTTCTTTTATTCTGTTTCTACTCTAACCACTTTCAGAGTATTTTTGTAATGACATTTAATATAATTGATCTAAACGCCTTGAGCACCATATTGTGGATATGTTGTATATTATACATGTATATGGCTGCATTATCATTACTTTGATTACTGACGGGGCTACCCTGTTAAAATAAAACGGAATAAATAAATAAATAAATAAATAATCAAGATTACAGTGTAATCGGCAGTTGTGTTGCTAAAGGCCGGGGAAGGTGCGGTCGAATTGCCCCCCCCCCCCCCACACACACACACATACCTTTCAACAATTCTCTCAATAAAATACTTAACTTTCCAACTTGATCAAAATAAGTTTATTTCGTTAACACAGTTTTATCCATTGTCTTTCCATTTTGAGGACGGGAGTGTATTCATTTTGATCTATTTTAATCCTGTTAGCAACAATATATATATATATATACACCTTGAAACTTTCTACCCTTGTTGGAAATTTTGAGAATTTAGTGTTTGAAGGCTGATCTTCGTATTCAGGTTTTTTGTTTGGTAAAAAATATGGGGATAAACTTGACAGCAATCTCCATTCAACATGATCTAGCAACTCCGATGTGAATCGGACTTACTCAAGAAAACTTTCAATGATTTCACTTTTATTCTTCAAACGAAATTAATCACCTACCCCCTCATTGTTTACAGACTATCCAACCCTCTATTTTGCCCAGTCGAGATGACGACCCCATCTCTAGCATCTTCTGTTGCCATGGTTTTTTGAAGGTCCCCAAGCTCCCAACTTGCTCCCTCAAGTCATTCAGACAGAAGTTTCGCCGCCGTTCGTCTAAGATCGTTCCGATCACTGCTAAGACCGAGGATAGTTCATCCTCACTTTCTGGACAAACTGAACAAGTAATCCCAGAACCTACAACACCAGGACATGGACAAACAAGGCATTGCTGGGAAGAGGAGGCAAACACTTGTTCTAACGCAAAACAGCACGGCAACAAGAGTTTATTGGTAAAATGCCAAGAGCTCTCGAAAACTGTATCAGCAGCCATTGGGCACTTTTCCAAATGCCCGAAGCTCAAAGACATGCCAACCCCATGCCAGGCTGCATGTGGGTCCAGTGACTCCAGTCAGGCAGAAAAAGATGGCGACGAGAGCTCTAGGGCATGCGCTCTTCTCCTTCGTGCAATGACCTCAAGTCATGCTCTGTTTGATGACATCATCTCCACCCTGAACCTGTGGAAGGTTGTCAGCAAGAAGCCCTTCTCCAAGCCCAAGGGCTGCGGGTTGACAGAAGCAGAGTTTGTGGAGAAGGTTACCAAGCCAATCAGGAAGAGGATACAGGACATCATCAAAGACTTGCGTCGACAGGTGAAACTTGTCGATGAGATGGTGCAGAAGGCTGATGAGGCAATAAATGGACAGTCCATCACAAAAGTAAGTATCATAATCATGGTGTATGTCAGGTGCAAACGCTACTGTGCATTCTCATATTAATATTTCCAAATGATTTCGAATTAGTGAATTATACTCTGAGGAATTTAACGGCCTCTGGCATGTACTAAAGTTTAAAACTGTAACTAATTGATATATTATCTGCTGCTCTGAAAAGTAGTCAACATTTGTATGTGTCATATGGAAATGGAAAGAAAATCTGTTACTATCACTCTGCAAAACTTTCACTCCTTCTCAGATTGTGTTACAAATGAATGACCTTCTCGGTCATGCAGTACCCTCATGTTTCTTTATCTCTTCGTTTAGAAATTTGCTGCAACAAACGACTACTTCAAAGAGTTCAGAGAAGTTGCATTTGAGTGCCCCGCCTCTAAAGTCTTGGCAGACTTTGCTCGGGCCGTTTCCGCCGCCCAGATGCTGATCAACAAGTGCTCCTCTCTGTCCAGTCGCTTATCTGCTCTCGGCCCTGAAATCCCATTCGCAGTAAAGTACCCATTCCTACGCACACCCATCGATGGGATGACCATCAAAGGATACAGCTTGGAGAAGCGATTAATGAAAGTGATCAAGGAACTTGCTGAGTATCGCAAGGCGATGCTCTACGTCTCAGACGAGGTCAAGACCTTGGACGGGAAGCTGAAGAAGCAGGCTACGAAGGATCGGCAGAGAGCCCTTAGGAAGAAGCTGGGGAGGAAGAATTGCCCCAAGTCCAATCGCGCTGTCGCTCAGCTTCACATGGCCAAGGTGCCAATGATGCAAGTAGTTAACGTGATGCCTAGCATCGAAGAGGTGGAGGAGTGAAACCGAAGATTAGGGGACTGCAAGGCTTCCCATCATTCTCAAAACCAACTCTTTGGAAAGAGCTGACGAGAAAGAGGTATACATGTATATCATATTGCATCATCGCTCAGCTTCATAGGGCCAAGGTTACCATGTTGCAAGTAGTCAACGTGATGCCCTCCACCGAAGAGTTGGAGGAGGAGTGAAACCGAAGAGTAGGGGACAACAAGGCTTCCAACCACTCTCAAAACCAACTCTTTGGAAAGAGCTGACGAGAAAGAGGTGTATATCACCATGATGCAGGTAGTAGATGTGATGCCCTGCATAGAAGAGGTGGAGGAGGAGTGAGACAGAAGAGTAGGGGACAACAAGGCTTCCCACCACTCTCAAAACCAACTCTTAGGAAAGAGCTGACGAGAAAGAGGTGTTTATCATATTGCATCATCGCTCAGCTTCATATGGCCAAGGTGCCAATGATGCAAGTAGTAGATGCGATGCCCTGCATTGAAGAGGCGGAAGAGGAGTGGAACCCAAGAGTAGGGGACTGCAAGGCTTCCCATCACTCTCAAAACCAACTCTTTTGGAAGAGCTGATGAGCAAGAGGTATATAATTTAATTAAATTTCAGGTGAATGTAAATCCTCATTAAGCAATGAATCCGCTCTTTATACTATTCAAGACATTTAAAGCCACACTGTCCTACTTGTAGCTACTTGCTCCCTCTATATAGAAAACAATGCCTAATCGGTGACCATTGGTCCCCCATGATCCTTTTTTTCTTATGTTAATTGAGAGCTGAGTTGATGAGATAACCACTTGTCCAGTGACCTTGCAGTGTGGTCTAATCCCTCCTGTAAACTAGTACAGATAAGCTTTAAGTGTTGAAAGATTTGTGAAAGGCTGTTTATGTTATATTTTCATGGAAAAACGGTTGGGGAAATTCAAAAATTGGTTGGGAGAATTTACTGTTAGAGGGTGTCGCACAGTGACGCCTTTAAAGAAAACCATACAAATCTTTCTTATTCAATTATTTCCGGTTTTTTTTTGCATGGTAGATAGAGGGTTAGTACGGTAGAAGGAATATAATAAGTAACATTTCATATAAACATTACGCAGTTTTTTCATCAACCTTCAACAATGTTACCGAGTCACTTTAGTATATTTATTGTTAGCGCCTTGAGCACCATATTGTGTATATGTTGCATATTATACATGTAAATGGCTGCATTCTCATCATACAGTAAAATCGGCAGTTAACTTGTGTTGCCCACATACACACCTTTCAAAAATTCTCTCAATAAAATATTTAACTTTCAAACTTGATCAAAATAAGTTTATTTCATTAACACAGTTTTGTCCATCGTCTTTCCATTTTGAGGACGAGAGTGTATTCATTTTTATAGATTTTAATATCCTGTTAGCAACAATATATATCCACCTTGAAACTTTCTACCCTTGCTGGAAATTTAAATAATTTTGGTTTAATATCTTCGTCTTCAGGTTTTTTATATAGTAAACAAATATGGGGATAAACTTGCCAGCAATCTCCATCAACATGATCTAGCAACTCCGATGTGAATCGGACTTGCTCAAGAAGATCTTCCATGATTTCACTTTTATGCTTCAAACGAAACTAATAACTTGCCTCCTAATTCTTTTACAGACTATCCAACCCTCTATCTTGCCCAGTCGAGAAGACGAGCCCATCTCTACCATCTTCTGTTAATTGCCATGGATTTTTGAAGATTCCCAAGCTCCCAGCTCGCTCCCTCAAGTCATTCAGACAGAAGTTTCGCCGCCGTTCGTCTAAGATCGTTCCGATCACTGCTAAGACTGAGGATAGTTCATCATCACTTTCTGAACAATCTGAACAAGTAACCCCAAAGCCCACATCCTCAAACAATGAACAAACAAGGCATTGCTGGAAAGAGAAAGCTAACACTTGTTCAAAAGCAGAACAGCACGGCAACAAGAGTTTATTGGTGAAATGCCAAGAGCTCTCGAACACTGTATCAGCAGCCATTGGGCACTTTTCCAAATGCCCGAAGCTCAAAGACATCCAAACCCCATGCCAGGCTGCATGTGGGTCCAGTCAGGCAGAGAAGGACTGCGACGAGAGCTCTAGGGCATGCTCTCTTCTTCTTCGTATAATGACCTCAAGTCATGCTCTGTTTGATGACATCATCTCCACCCTGAACCTGTGGAAGGTTGTCAGCAAGAAGCCCTTCTTCAAGCCCAAGGGTTGCGGGTTGACAGAAGCAGAGTTTGTGGAGAAGGTTACCAAGCCAATCAGGAAGAGGATACAGGACATCATCAAAGACTTGCGTCGACAGGTGAAACTTGTTGATGAGATGGTGCAGAAGGCTGATGAAGCAATGAATGGACAGTCCTTAGCAAAAGTAAGTATCATAATCATGGTGTATGTCAGGTGTAAACGCTACTGTGCATTCTCATATTAATATTTCCTAATGATTTCGAATTGGTGGTTTATACTCTGGGGAATTAAAAAGCCTCTGGCATGTACTAAAGTTTTAAACTGTATCTAATGGATAGATAATCTGCTGCTTTGAAAAGTTGTCAATATTTGTATACATGTATGTCATATGGAAATGGAAAGAAAATGTGTATACTATCACTCTGCAAAACGTTTTCTCCTTCTCAGATTGTGTCACAAAATGAATGACCTTCTCATTCATGCTGTACCCTCATGTTTTTTTTCTCTCTTTCTTTAGAAATTTGCTGCAACAAACGACTACTTCAAAGAGTTCAGAGAAGTTGCATCTGAGTGCCCCGCCTCTAAAGTCTTGGCAGACTTTGCTCGGGCCGTTTCCGCTGCACAGATGCTGATCAACAAGTGCTCTTCTCTCTCCGCTCGCTTATCTGCTCTCGGCCCTGAAATCCCAATCGCAGTAAAGTATCCATTCCTACACACACCCATCGATGGGATGACCATCAAAGGATACAGCTTGGAGAAGCGATTAATGAAAGTGATCAAGGAACTTGCGGAGTATCGCAAGGCGATGCTTTATGTCTCAGACGAGGTCAAGACCTTGGACGGGAAGTTGAAGAAGCAGGCTACGAAGGATCGGCAGAAAGCCCTTAGGAAGAAGCTGGGAAGGAAGAAGTGCCCCAGGTCCAATCGCGCTGTCGCTCAGCTTCACATGGCCAAGGTGCCAATGATGCAAGTAGTTAACGTGATGCCCAGCATCGAAGAGGTGGAGGAAGAGTGAAACAGAAGAGTAGGGGACAACAAGGCTTCCCATCACTCCCAAAACTACCTCTTTGGAAAAAGCTGACGAGAAAGAGGTAATTTAATTAAATCTAAGATGAATGTAAATCATCATGAAGCAATAAATCCGCTCTTTATATCATTCCAGACATTTAAGTGTTGACAGATTTTTTAAAGCCTGTTTTATGTCTTATTATCATGGAAAAACGGTTGGGTAAATTCAAAAAGTGGTTGCGAGAATATACTGTTAGAGGGTGTCGTACAGTGACGCCTTCAAAGAAAACCATACAAATATTTCTGGTTCAATTATTTCTGTTTTTTTAATGTTAGAGGGTTAGAACGGTAGAAGGAATATAATAAGTAACATTTCATACAAACATTGGGCAGTTTTGTCACCAACCTTCAACAATATTACCGAGTCACTTTGTTAGCGCCTTGAGCACCATATTGTGGATATGTTGCATATTAAACATGTTAATGGCTGCATTCTCATTATATTAAAGATTACAGTAAAAAATCGGCAGTTGACTTGTGTTGCCCACACACACACACACCTTTCAAAAATTCTTTCAATAAAATATTTATTTTTCTAACTTGATCAAAAAGGTTTATTTCATTAGCAAAGTTGTATCCATCGTCTTTCCATGTCGAGGATGGGAGTGTATTCATTTTGATAGATTTTAATATCCTGTTAGCAACAATTTATACACCTGGAAACTTTCTACCCTTTTGGAAATTTCGAGAACTTCTGTTATCTTCGTCTTAAGTTTTTTTGTTTGGTAAAAACATGGGTGATACATTTGCCTGCAAACTTGGTCTGACAGCATCCCATCCAATCTCTATTCAACACGGTTTAGCAACTCCCATGTGAATCGGACTTGCTCAAGAAGATCTTCCATGATTTCACTTTCATGCTTTAAACGAAAATAATCACTTGCCTCCTAATTCTTTTACAGACTATCCAACCCTCTATCTTGCCCAGTCTAGATGACGAGCCCATCTCTAGCATCTTCCGTTGCCATGGTTTTTTGAAGGTCCCTAAGCTCCCAACTCGTTCCCTCAAGTCATTCAGACAGAAGTTTCGCTGCCGTTCGTCTAAGATCGTTCCGATCACTGCTAAGACAGAGGATAGTTCATCCTCACTTTCTGAACAATCTGGACGAGTAACCCCAGTGCTCACATCATCAAGCAATAGACAAATAAGGCATTGCTGGGAAGAGGAGGCTAACACTTGTTCAAACGCAGAACAGCACGGCAGCAAGAGTTTATCGGGAAAATGCCAAGAGCTCTCGAAGACTGTTTCAGCAGCCATTGGCCACTTTTCCAAATGCCCGAAGCTGAAAGACATCCAAACCCCATGCCAAGCTGCATGTGGGTCCAGTCAGGCAGAAAAGGACTGTGACGAGAGCTCTAGGGCATGCTCTCTTCTTCTTCGTACAATGACCTCAAGTCATGCTCTGTTTGATGACATCATTTCCACCCTGAACCTGTGGAAGGTTGTCAGCAAGAAGCCCTGCTCCAAGCCCAAGGGCTGCGGGTTAACAGAAGCAGAGTTAGTGGAGAAGGTGACCAAGCCAATCAAAAAGAGGATACAGGACATCATCAAAGACTTGCGTCGACAGGTGAAAATTGTTGATGAGATGGTGCAGAAGGCTGATGAAGCAATGAATGAACAGTCCTTCACAAAATTAAGTATCATAATCATGGTGTATGTCAGGTGTAAATGCTACTGTGCATTGTTATATTAATATTTTCTTATAATTTCGAATTAGTGGTTTATACTCTGGGGAATTTAAAGGCCTCTGGCATGTACTAAAGTTTTAAAATGTACCTAATGGATATATTATCTGCTGCATTGAAAAGTAGTCAACATTTGTATACGTCATATGGAAATGGAAATAACAATCTGAATACTATTAATCTACAATCTTTTACTCCTTCTCAGATTGTGTTACAAATGAATGACCTTCTCGGTCATGCTGTACCCTCATGTTTCTTTCTCTCTTCGTTTAGAAATTTGCTGCAACAAACGACTACTTCAAAGAGTTCAGAGAAGTTGCATCTGAGTGCCCCGCCTCTAAGGTCTTGGCAGACTTTGCTCGGGCCGTTTCCGCCGCCCAGATGCTGATCAACAAGTGCTCTTCTCTCTCCAGTCGCTTATCTGCTCTCGGCCTTGAAATACCGTTCGCAGTAAAGTACCCATTCCTATGCACACCCATCGATGGGATGACCATCAAAGGATACAGCTTGGAGAAGCGATTAATGAAAGTGATCAAGGAACTTGCTGAGTATCGCAAGGCGATGCTCTACGTCTCAGACAAGGTCAAGTCCTTGGACGGGAAGCTGAAGAAGCAGGCTACGAAGGATCGGCAGAAAGCCCTTAGGAAGAAGCTGGGAAGGAAAGAGGGCCCCAATTCTAATTGTGTTGTTGCTCAGCTTCACATGGCCAAGGTTACCGTGATGCCCTGCATAGAAGAGGTGGAGGAGTGAAACCAAAGAGTAGGGGAATTCCCATCACTCTCAAAACCAACTCTTTGGAAAGAGCTGACAAGAAAGAGCTGTATATCATATTGCATCATCACTCAGCTTCATATGGCCAATGTAACCAGGATGCAGGTGTAAGATGTGATGCCCTGCATCATAGAGGTGGTGGAGGAGGAAGAGGAGTGACTGAGTGAGACTGAAGAGTGGGGGACTGCAAGGCTTCCCATCACCCTCATAACCAACTCTTTGGAAAGAGCCGACTAGAAAGAGATGTATATCAAATTGCTTCATCACTCAGCTTCATTTGGCCAAGGTTACCAGGATGCAGGTAGTAGATGTGATGCCCTGCATTGAAGAGGTGGAGGAGGAAGATAAGTGAGACTGAACAGTGGGGTACTGCAAGGCTTCCCATCACCCTCAAAATTAACTCTTTGGAAAGAGCTGACCAGAAAGAGGTGTATATTATATTGCATCATCGCTCAGCCTCATATGGCCAAGGTTACATGGTGCAGGAATTAGATGTGATGCCCTGCATCAAAGAGGTGGTGGAGGAGGAAGAGGAGTGACTGAGTGAGACTGAAGAGTGGGGGACTGCAAGGCTTCCCATCACCCTCATAACCAACTCTTTGGAAAGAGCCGACTAGAAAGAGATGTATATCATATTGCATCATCACTCAGCTTCATTTGGCCAAGGTTACCAGGATGCAGATAGTAGATGTGATGCCCTGCATCAAAGAGGAAGAGGTGGAGGAGGAAGAGGAGCGAGACTGAACAGTGGGGTACGCAAGGCTTCCCATCACCCTCAAAAGTAACTCCTTGGAAAGAGCTCAGGAGAATGAAAGCACTGTCCAAAGTCCAAATTGTGCCACTGGTCGACTGCATGTGGCCAAGGTCCCAATGACATCCAGCATGATGCATGCCATCAAAGCAAAGATCAAGATCAAGCACAGGAGACAAACTGGAATGTTTACTGATCTCAGAGAGAATTCCTGAAAAGAAGCCGGGAAGAAAGAAAATCTAGCTTTTTCAAGTTTCAACGGGATCATTGCCTAGCTTAACATTGCAATGATACTGATAGTGGTAAATGTAATGCAGGTTGAGGTAGAATGAAGATCGAGAGAGCTGGATCCCGTAGATTGCTTTTGCTCTTGAAAGAAAGTAAAGGCCTTTAACAGAAGAAATGAATGTCCGATTCAGTTATGTTTCAAATATGATGCAGAATTTGATATATCTCAAATGCAAAATAAAGGAAAAAATTAATTACTACAGCAACATAATTTGTGTTATTGCCTATCATTGTACTATTCTTAATTTGATAAACATTCAAAGATATAAGCTTCCTTTTGGTACTGCACAGACGCTCTTAAAACAACCTACTTGGAGGGAGAAAATATTACCATAGCGAAAAAATGAATGTTTAGAATCATATTGAGATTTTTATTGCAATTAAGAAAAATACTATTCACATAACATACTGTCCAGCAAAGCTACATATATATATATATATATATATAATATATATATATATATATATATATATAAGAAAAATGTACAATTCAACATATCAAACAAGAGCTATACTCTATTCAATTTTCATATAATTTGTTTATATATCTCTTTATTGAATGCCCACAATCTCTTATACCCAAGTCACACTACCAAACCAATTCCACATTGACTCAAAGCCCACCCATTTCTTGTCATAGCTCCCAACTTGGTATATCCATTTGGGGGCCTCCAGACTAGTTTTAAGATCCCTATAATTCCTCTCTCTGAAATCTTCTGTCTAAAAGCATACAAAATGTACAGCATTCCTATCATTAACTTTGAGAAATTCCTCTTTTTTTCTGTAAAAGGTTGAATTTGTATGAGTAATGTAAAAGTTTCTTCTTTCTGGTGTCAGTTTCGTTGGTGTGACTGTGGAATAATGTTACGAAAGACGATTTCAAGGCAGTTTTGGAATATAAGTGTAAAGGCTTCTTTGTAGGTCATTATTGGGTTTGTCAAAATAAAATGAATATCTACATCACACAATACCCCTAAATACATGTACAATGACAGAGCATTGGCACAGCAAATAAATTTCAAGGTGTTTCTCTGTAAAATTACAGATTTAACTTTTTAAATTCATATAATTCTTTCTGCTTTCCCTTTATATAATGATTTCCCACTTCAAACAAATTTTGTTTTTAGCTTATTCAAATCATAACTTGACACATCACAGAGATAACTTTAATGAATTATCAAACATTGAGAAAACTACTGAGCAGGAAAAGGGATAACATCATGATGTATTAATCTTATTAAAATAAGCTTATTAAAATAACAAAACACACGTAACTTCAATTTAATTAATAAAGAGTAAATAATGATAAAATTGCTGAAATAATTGAACAAGAAAATGTTTGAACTTCATTCATTGATCACTCTTCAATAACATCAATTATGCCAAAAAGTGAATATTGTCCTACACATCACTTTAGAAAAAAATTATGATTTGAGCAATATCGTCACCACCTTGCACTAACACACAAACCCTCGCACTCTCCAATAGGAATTTAAAGGGGGCAGTCACATTCACACACACACAATATATTTTGGTATTTATGTTTGGGGTTCCATGCTGGTATGATGTATCCTATATTCAATTTACCAGCTTCAAATATAACTTAACCAGATGCTAATCTTTTATGTGTGTATATTTCTATATTATATAATCTTTTGGGAGGTGATGTCACGTCTGCAAAATGTATTCAAATTATTACTTATTTATTTTGTGATTGGTCTGAAAGTGGGTGACATGGCAGGACAAGTCCACAGCATGTCCCATACATTACCGAGTAATATGTTTTTAATTTCTATGGAATTGCCAACATCAATTAAAAGAATACCAATTATTTTCATTCAATGACTTGTCTGCTTCAAACTCTAGTAGGGCTATCAGCTGGATAGTACAGTCATAATATGTGCAATCTTAAGATGTGGTGGACAAAATAGCTTGGACTTGCCCAACAGCCCATCCATCTACAGTACAGCCAAGTATTTATATCCAATCATTTTAACCAGCCCAACCTAAGAAATTACCATTCATCTTGAGTTTTCAAATGGATTTGCCCATCGAGAGAAACTGCAATTCAGTCATTTGCCTTGCAGTAGATTGTTTGTTTGGATCAGCAAAATATAAACAAAAGAAAACCCTTTTTTTTTTAAATCACAATCACCAAAACCACATACTCTATTGCTCAACACACAGTCAGGATGACTAACTTCATTTTCTTCATTTCTTTGTTCCCTTCTAGATTACAGTTTTTACCAAATTAATTTGGTAGATTTTTCCTCTTATTGCATACCTACTCATTTTACATAAGTATGAGATTCTATTTTCTGTCATCCCCATATGTCAAGATTACCTTTTAACTTTAGAGGTACAATTTAATTCTTCAAAAATACATACATACATGCCTGCTAGTGAATTCATTTAAAATTTCTGCTATACTTTTAAAGATATCTATGACTTCAGGTCTAATTTTACTGCAAGACTAATGGAATCACTATCTTTCTTACTGAAAATTGACCATTCCTATAATTTCCTACTCCTGATCACTTTCAGGGGTATTTTCCTTCAATCCTAGCAACTAATAGTCTACTGCTTTCATAAACATGTCAAATGTTAAATACAGTCAAATTACCACCTCTATAGAAACTTATGATTCCCTTGACCAATTCTCTCATAAAAACCCTTGGATAAAGTCCACCTGCTTAAAAAGACCACATTTTTGTCTCCCTTGGACAGTCTTTATACAGATTTCACTGTAGTACCTTTAAAAAAAACATCAGTATCAAAGACCACCTGCCTATAAAGACCATTTTTCTCTGTTGAGTAGTCTTCACATACAGGTTTCACTGTAGTACCTATAAAAAAGGTTTTAACTGTCTGGAGCCAAAAAGGGGTTAACTCATATCATGTAACACCATGTTAACACCCATCTGGCTCCAAATTAGTGTTTTGTTTATGGTAATGGTTTGTATGATGACACATGTATACATATTGCATAAGCCATTACTTTCGCATACAGATATTTTCTTAAATTACAGGCCCAAAGACATTTTCACAGATTATTGCTTTCGCAGGCTACTTGTAATTACTTTCGTACACTCTACACCCTCACTGTTTAAAGATACACAAACTGGTGTTGCATTACATACGCATGCATGCGTTGGCTGAATTACATGACTACCGATGTGCGGCACATTTACATACACAGTACAGATAAATTGTCCATTAGAACAGTGGAGATATGATGCGTAGCCTTAAGCTTGATATGGAAACCCCTACAAATTTGTGGCAAATTCCACATTGTTAAATATGCAAAATTCTCGAGAAAAAAAATAAAAAATAACAGCTTAAACATTTTTGGACAATGCTAGGGATAGCAGTATGACTTGTGAATATCCAAGTCCCTCTTGTTGTCATACATCTTATCACACTGCTGGCAGATGAACGTATCCCCCGGTTCATAGTAGCTGTTTCTAGACTGTGTGCCCTCTGACCTTGCATGGGGGTCGGGAGCTTTCCACGACTGCTGCACGGCATGACGACTGTTTGCTGCTGGTGTTCGGTTGCCTACAAAGAAGTCTGGACCTGCAGATAATGGTGAATTGAAGTGGTTCATTTATTATTATTTATTTATTTGTTATTTATTCGGCATTTCCAAGAAATATAACAATAAAACAAACTAATCATGGTGATGACAAAAATTATACAACATATTTTTGTAGCAATATGTTCTGTAGCAATATATTCAATGTTAGATTGACAAAAGGTCTGTTTACACACAACAACAAAACATCTGGAGAGGGAGTGTTCCTGGGACCAAAGCGCTGAACCCACCATCGCCTGTCCCCAGTAGACTTGTTAGAAGCGACCAGACAAGGATAACATTAGCTGGGCATGATAGTCTCACCATGACCAAGGTTGTGCATGGCCTTAAAGGGATCCGGTAACATTGTCTCAGATTCTGAAACAAAATCCTGGATTTAGCTCATGCTGCAATGATAATTATAAACCTTTCGGTCAGTCAGGAACCCCATGAATTTTAAAAGCCGATGGCCTGTCTGATTATCAAGATATTTATGATTGGAATAACAAATTTTGAAACCGTTTGCCAAACTGTTTTCATAACACTACAGTCTATTGGGGAAAACGAGAATGGTAAAAGATTTTTACTCTTTTGAGGCACTTCTTGATCATTTTGAAGCGCAATTTTTCCAGAGCTTCAATATTACACCATATCACAGACACTGATAACACGTAGGGCTGTGCATCTCAGATTTAACATTGTTAAACGATGCCTTTAAAGCCTATCTGCACTATAGTTCGGCCAGGAGGGATTAGACCTCTCTGCATTAATTGTCACTGACAGGTGGTTATCTCATCAAGCCAGCTCTCAATTAACATAAGAAAAAGGGGACCTTGGGGGACCAATGGTCACCGCTTAGGAATAGTTTGATATAGAGGGCACAAGTAACTATGAGTAGTGCAGTGGGGCTTTAAACTCACCGTCTTGGTTTTTGACCGCAGGCTGAGGTTTGCCGATGGCCCCGCTGCTCTTGAGTGTCCTGTAAGCATGAAGGCTAGGATTGGTATTAGCGGATAGCTTGGCCACGTCCACACCACTCTGACTGGACGTCCTCTTACCTGCCGGACAGGCACAGAATAAAGGCTCGTTCACATACACTGTTTTTATTTAAATAGAATTAATAATGCTTGAAATAAAATGTGGTTAAATGGCATGATTTTTTAAAGTATACCTACCAGTAAGCGATCTGCACTTTACATTTTTTTGAATAGATTACACAGATCAGTACGCGTCGGACATTTGTTGCGCGAAGATACATTTTTCATCCCCACTTCCCATTCATTCAAAATACAAAATACTACATAGTTTGCCATGGCATATGTGAACATGCCGTCTTAAGTCTTATTCAATCAATCAATTGTGAACCATGTACGGAAAGTAATGAAAACAAAAGGAATATACAGAGTTTGAGTCCCAGCCACTTGACTGACATCCTTTGGCAAGACATTAATCTACATTTGCCACACTCTACCCAGGTGAGATGAATGAATAGGTACCTGGCGGATTATTCTTTGACATGTACCGTGCGGTTATAACAATTGCAAGAGCTATTAAAAGCCTTTGTTATATATTTCAAAGCTCATTCAAAACACATACATATATTGTATCAAAGCTTGATCTGTAATAAGCATGAACGGAATATTATAATTATAACTAGTGATTTACCAGATTTTGGTTTGGTCTTGTCCCTGTTGCCTTTCTTAAAGGGCGGTCTTGGAGGAATCTGATAAGTAGTTGCCTCTTCGGACGAGGGACTGTACTGACGATTCTTAGAGCTTTGTTTCGTGTACTTCGCTATGACCTCCTCCTCGGTTAGATGCTCACTGAAAAGGAGAAGAAAAAGAAGAAGCCTTAATTACCAGTTGCAATGTAACCAATCAGTATTACTACTCCACTCATTGAATTCAATTACGATTCTACACCCATTTACAGTGCATATTCTCAACTCCTCTGGGCAGCATTTCAGCGAGGCACCTGTTTGCAAGCGTGCACATGCTGATCCCATCACAATAGGGTTCGCATCCTAATGGGTACCCATTAAAGGTAATACAAAGTTTCTGGAAATTTTGAAAATTGGGTGGATAGTGAATTTTTACAATTTTGATATATTTGGATGCCCCTGTGGATGTTTTATAAGCTCTGAAAAATTAAGCCCCAAAACATTTCTGCTTTCAAGGAAAATTGAATATGAAAATTTACCGGTGCTCCCGGTAAATTTGGATAAATTTCAAATAGCGCCTACGGCCGTACAATGGTAGCTACGACCATGAAAATCTCAGAATATGTAGTTGTGATATATAATTTCCAAACGGGAGTAGCTAATCGGTCAATTTTAGTCAATAAACATTGTTTTATATCTTAATTAATTTCTTGACCTTGAGAGGGAGCTATACAACATGAACAGTTTATTATTCATAATTTCATAACTTTAGACTAGATTTCAACCACGATAATGATCACTGAATATTGTAGGATTGCGTACGCTTCCAATTTGTTCATTCTGTTGGAAATGAAATAAATATGAATATGAATAATATGAATATTTGAACCAAATTCATGACCACTTGCCAAAACTTTGTATTACCTTTAAACACCTGGGTGGAGAGGAGCAATGCAGATAAAATGACTTACTCAAGGACACACCTGCCATGTCAGGGCTTGAACCCATCATCTCTCCGTTCTCAGTCAAGTGATTAAACCACTTGACCGTGACACCTCTACAAAGATGAGGTCATAATAATAATTTCATGTATCTTCATAATAACCCTTGTTGGTCTATTAGTGCCACTATCATCACCAGGGCGCGTTGCATAAAACTTACCATTATTGGTAACTACCATGGTAACAGGACTCAACACCCAATCAAAATCAAGGTTTCCGTGGCCTTTTATCAATTTTGATCTTGACAGAAGAAAATCTGAGTTCTTTTGACAGTTTTTTTTTAAACTTACAGAAAATACTCAACAGTTTGTCTGTTGAGTAGTTTGAAACAACATTAGAATGTTTGAGAGAGAGTTATATGATTTTTCATTCCAACTTGTAGCTCTAAATTTGTTTGTGTTATACAGATAATTTCAGGAAATTTGATAGTATTAAGGGGGGGGGGGAGATGCAGTTTTTAAACATACCTGAAAACTGGCATCCCTAATAGAATTTACTTACTCCAAAGGATGGTGGCCATTAGGGATGTGGATTGGATCCAGATGACCTCGCAGTGACCTTGGTGACTTTCCTGACCTAGCATTGGCATGGTTGTTGTTGACGCTGACAGACTGCCTGGCTTGTTTCAGACTATCTGCTTGCCACAATGGAATGCCTGGACCGTTCACCTGTGTGATGTTTAAAGTACAAGTGAACTGTGATTTGTGATGGAGGTAAACTGTAATTGGGTGAAGTCAAGAAATAATGTGGAAACAAATGTTTCTTGATTTATGACTTCAAATGCCTGAACAATCATCTGGTCTCAAGTGTTCAAATCGCTTTACAACAGGATCATATCATATCAAAAAATGAATACAATACATAAACTCATATGACTCTACTCACAGGAACAATCTGAAGAACACAAACACAAAACTACATCTCTAGCATACCTCTAACATTGGAATGTACCCTTTGAAAGAAATAATAGCTTTGAACAAATATAAATGTCTATAAAAATGGGTACACAGTTCTGTGCTGTAGCTGAGTCCGATCTTATAAGTTTCGAGTGATAAGACAACACTCAGTCTAGTCCAGGCAAGGCAAATCAGTGCTTACCTGCCCAGACTGTCCTTGTGGTTCCTGTCCTGCCAGGAGCTTATCAATGTTATTGCGTAGGAGGTTGTTCTGTTCCTCTAGGATCTGGATGCGTACGTTATTAGTCTGGACTCGTTGCCCCATGCTGCTGGCACTGTCACCTGAAAACAAGCAAACATTGCATGATCAAATATGGTAAACAATTTTTTTTTCAAATAGGGCACACCAGGGCCCTGTTTCATGAAACCTTTTATTAATAACAAGGTACAATAACTGTTATTATATACCTCATACATAGATTGTCATTCACTGATTGGTCAAAACTATATCACATGTCAAGGAGCATTTCGATCTATCAAGTATCATTACGTCAGAGGGTTTGATAGCTACTATCAAACCCTCGGATAGGACCCCTAACCCCTCCCGCGACTTAGTTGCGCACACAAATTTTTTGAGTTGCTAGGCTACCGCAATCGCACGGATACGCGCAGCGCGTAGGAATTCAACATGGCGAGTGACATGGACACCGATGGAGCTCCAACTCCAAGATTCGACTTATTAAGTACGGAGGATTTGGAGCAGTTACTCGAGGATGCAGATAGTAAAAATACAAAGAAACAGATCAAGTATGCGGTCTCTATCTTTAAGGATTACTGCTCAACATGCAATATTGGTGACATCGAGAACATGGGCGACGTGGATTTGGATAATCTTCTTGCAAGATTCTATGCAGGAGCTCGCCAAAAGACCGGAGAGCTGTACTGCAAGAAAACGATGCAATCGATTCGTTATGGCCTGCAAAGGCATTTCCAAACCACTCGCAATGTTGACATTGTGAAAGGTACGGAGTTTAAAGGTTCCAACAAGATCTTCAAAGCCTTTCTGGAAAAGTTGAAAAAAATTGGAAAGGGTAACGTCAAACGACACCCGCCGGTGAGCCAAAGTGACATGCAACGCATTCAAGAAAGCCTGGATTTGTCTACTGCCGAAGGGTTACAGCGGAAAGTCTTCATTGATGTCATGATTTATTTTGCCAATCGTGGACGAGAGAATGTCAGAGAAATGACACCAGATGATTTTGAGCTGCACACGGAGGAAAACGGTCGCCGCTATTTTTCAGTGAGAGATAAATTGACCAAAAATCACCGCGATGATGATGGCCAGTCACAGGCTGGACTCATATTTGAGATTCCAGGTCACCCAAGATGCCCAGTGATTAATTTGATCAAGTACAAGAGTAAGTTGCACCCTCTTTGTCCATGGATGTGGCAAAGACCAAGATCCAAGGTTAGTGAAGATGATCCCGAGTGGTATGTAAACATGCCAATAGGAAAAAATCAGCTGGGAGACTTAACCAAGGTCATATCTGAACAAGCTGGGTGCAGAAAGTACACAAACCACTGCTTGCGCGCTACGAGTGTCACATCACTGGATCACGCCGGCTTCGCTACTAGACACATCATGACAGTTTCGGGCCATCGATCAGAAACTAGTGTCAAATACTACAGTCGCACCAGTGAGGCCCAAAAAGAAGGTATGTCTGATGCAATTTCTTCAGCCCTCGGTGTCAGGCCAACTGTAGATCCACAGCCTGGGCCCAGCGAAATTAGGTCTAGTCCTACTCCCAGTCCCAGGACCAGGCCTTTGTCCAGCCCAGTACGTTTAGCACAGCCGGCTGATAGGCCTACTACTAGCCTGGCAATGAGTGATAGCCAGGTTGAACTTGTCCTCAACGACATTGCCGAATCACCAGCCATGTTGCAAGACATCACAAATTCTCCGGTGACGGTCACATCAACAAACACAGCTCACACAAATTTTAATTTTCATGGCTGTGTTGTGAACATTTATAATAAATAGGCTCAAGTATCGGGCCTATAGCGGACTGTAAATATGTTCCTGTGTTGCACAGCAAAGACTGTAAATATGTTGTTACTGTCTGTGGAGAGCAGGGATTGTTGATTTTGCCTTGTTGGATTTCTTTTAGCGTTGGATTTTTTGAACTACAAAACACTGTAAATATGTAACTGTGATAGACCTATGTGACTTGTGAGGAGCAAATACTCTTTCCTTGGACTTGATGTTGGATTTTTCTTTTTCTGGTGAGTAAATTCCTCTTGATCTCGTTTCCTGTTTTTTAGAGCTATAGATCTAGATCTAGACCTACAGCTAGACCTAATCATGAATCAATAAAAAGGATGAGGTATATAAAACAAATATGGACTGCTCTGTAATCGGATGATGGTGGTATACTATCACTCCCTCGGTGGTGTTCACACCGGCCCTTCTATCACCCCCTCGGCTTCGCCTCGGGGGTGATAGAAGGGCCGGTGTGAACACCACCTTGGGAGTGATAGTTCCCACCATCATCCTCATGATCAGTCAATATTTGTATAATAGCTACTGAATTTGTTGCATTTGATTGGCTGTAAGCATATTTGTTGTAGAATTCTAGAACTTGTTATTGATAACAATTAAGCTTTATGAAACAGTCCCCAGTACCATCAAGCACATGTTTCAGAATTAATGGGGTTGACTGACTATGGTGGCACCTAAAAATTGGTGTATACTATGCCGGGTTTGAGAACCATAAAAATGGTAAGAAATAGACTCATAGGCCCAAATTCACAAAGCAAGGTTTGAGCTCAAACCTCCTTTTGTTTCGCCTATTAACCTCCTTTTGTTTCGCCTATTAACCTCCTTTTGTTCTTTACAAACCAGGCTTGTAAAATACGCGTAAAACGCGTCATATGACGTACGAAAACCAAGGTTTGCATGTCGACAAACCTCCTTTGTGAATTCGGGCCATAGGGTATATGAGACTACACACACCAATGGCATGATCGTTTGGTCCAAACTTTTTTCAGCTTTACTCGTCAAATTTAAAATATCAGGGCATGTGAAGAAAAATCCTCTTCAGTGAACATATACTGACATGGAAAAAAAGAATGAGAAAGCTCACAATTTTATCTTCACTCTTACTCAATCTCAATTACTCAACAAAATGTGTGTGGAGGAATCTAACCCTTACCCATACTTGCCAACATTTGAAAATAAGAATTAGGAATTTTTAGCACGGTATGTCTTCAAAAATAAGAAATCTGTACCCTAGCTAACAGGCGTTCACACATGCAGCAGCAGTGTAAATCTGTGCAAAAAAGCGAATACAAATTCGCTGCTCGATCATGCAGGTGATGCAGCCATTCAACCCACACAATACATGAACTCCCAAATCGCGGAGCATGATGAAACAAGCTTAATTTGGTTTTAGCACCCCCAAAAAAAAAAAAATCAGAATATTCATAATTTTTAGGTCCTTAAAAATCCAGTACCGGTAAATCAGAATATTCTGGATTATTTGGAAGGGTTGGCAGGTATGCTTACCGTCTGCTCTTTGTGCAGCTGGCATCAGTCCAGGGTTGGTATCTGGGTAGAGGATCAGCATCTTCTCTCTCTCCTGGGTGCCTTTGAGCTGCTCCTCCAGGGCTAGGATCATGGTCTGAAGATCACCGACGGACGACTCCAGGAACTTCTTCTCTTCCGTGATGGCTGCCACCAGGTCCTGGGGAGGTATCACAAGAGTTCAAAAGTAAATTTCAGTCAGTTATTGTAATTTTTAAAGCCTATGAAATTAATAAAACTATTCTCAAACAGGGCTAGGATCCAGGGCTAGGATCATGGTCTGAAGATCGCCAACAGACGACTCCAGGAACTTCTTCTCTTCCGTGATAGATGCCACCAGGTCCTGGAGAGGTATCACAAGAGTTCAAAAGTAAATCTACTTTCAGTCAAGTCAATGTAATTTTTAAAGCCTATATGACATTAATAATACTAATTTTTTTTAAATAGGTAAACATGAAACCTATTACACTTTTTTATCAAATATTTTTATATCAAATACTTTTACATATATTTTTTTTTTCTTCTGAATTATGATTTTCTTATATTTTATGTTCTAATTTTTACCCTTATCTTAATAGCAGGATGCATGAACATCAATACCTCTCTCTTTCTCTCTTACCTATCTCTCTCTCTCTCTTCCTCTTTACTTCTGTTGTCTTTATGTATCCTGCACAAGCATAATATCTTACATTGACAAAATCACACCTCCTAAATTGCTTTGGTAACAAAGAAGGGACTTTAAGTTTTAAAAATTAAAATGTCACAACTCAGTAACTTTGGAGACTACCATACAATTCTAGATCCAAATACCTGTTGAGTCTTGAATCCATCCTGCAATCCTTGGAGCTCACTCTGAGTAGCTTTGAGTTGCTCCAGCACCTCCTCCTTGCCGTCCTCGGCATCCGCTAGACCCTCTCTCAGGTCCTGGCACTCTTGGTCCAGCTCCTCCACCCGCTGGACCAGGGCGTCATGCTTGCTCTGAAGGGCCTGCATGGGATATCCACAGTACCAAAACAGATATTTAGTACTTGAGTATGAATTTTTATTTTGTCAAAAAACAGGATACAAAATCAATTTTTCAGCCAATATGCCGAAAAATACAAAATTAATTTTTGAAAATTGAGTTCAAAATATGCCAAATTTTCTGATATATAATTCCGTCACTGATGTTCTTTGATCTTGGAGCCTCTTAATGAGCAAGATGGCCTAATTTTTGTCTACCTACCGAGTCTCCATGAACCTCACCTGGGTCGATAGGTTGTATAGAAGATTAATGTGTGATGAAAGGACACTGGTGCAGTGACAGGGATTTGATCCATGTGCAATGTGATAAACTGTTTGCTCACTTATCCACTAGACCATGGCACAAAAGTTCCTTTACAATGATATAACATACTGTTTCTCATATCGCACGTTACCCACTAAATCCCTTACAGTATCATTCAGTTCATATTCTGCACATTGCAGTGCACATTCCCCACTCCTCTATCTTTTGCTAATTCAACCAAATATGACACTCGACTCCTACCAGCTACCCATTTAACACCTGGGAAGAGAGGAGCAATGCAGATAAGCTGCCTCCCTCAAGGATACACGTGCTGTGACAAAACTTTAATTCTTTTCAGTACGCCCCCCCCCCCCTTCCCCCACCTCACACGGAACCATCTTAGTCATAGAGGTGTTGTGGTTGAGTGGATACTTCGCCGGACTGTCGATCACAAGGTCCGGGGTTTGAGTCCCGCCGCTGCACTAATGACCTTTGGCAAGACATTGATCTACATTTGCCACACTCCACCCAGGTGAAGTTAATGGGTACCTGGTAGAAGTTTATTCCTTGAATCGCAGCGCGCGTAACAGCTGCACTGCTAAAGCCAGGGTAATTATGCTGCATTATTGTAGAGCGCTTAGAGACTTCTGATAAAGTAAGTGTTAGGCACTATATAAGCAAGGATAATTATTATTATTAGTAGTAGTGTTGTTATTTACCTGCCCATGTTTATCTATACTCCTGTTCTTGGCCTGTTCTTTGCCCAGTTGTCTGCTGGACTCGGTCAGCTGGCCCTGCGTCTCGTTCAGCTGCCGACTCAGCTGGGTCACATGACTCTCGAGCCGATTGACCGATGCCTGGTTGGTGGTGTTAGCATCAAGTGTTTGATTGAGCTCCTCCCGGACTCCCTCTGTGACAAAAAATATATATATATTTAGTCATGCATGTAATATCCTTGGCTGGTACAGGTGACATACAAAGATTAAAAGTATATGGGTGAGATGGCCCAAAAAGATCATGGTGTGATTAATGATGCTGTTTCAATCAGTTGAAAGGAACTCTTCATCTTTCACTGAAAAAAAGTAATGTGTCCAACAAATAAAAAAAAAACTAGAAATTCCTTGAGAAACTGACTATATTCAAAGAAACCACCGGGAGAGAGGCAAAAAGAACGTAAGTAGAAAGAGTGGCTCACCAAAAGCTCTTTGTCATACCTAGTTCTTTGAGGGCTTCATACTGCCTCTGTAGCTCCCTCTTGAGCTTGGTCAGCTCTTCCTCTGTCTTCTTCTTGCCACCCCGTGCCTCCTCGTAGCTTCTCTTCACCACCATGATGGATTCTGCATGCTGGCGCTCTATCTCCTTGACCTTGGCCTCAAACTGTTTGACCTCGCTCCCATGGGACATGTTTGCACTCTTCAGATCTTTGTCCTTCCGGCTGACATTCTCCGTCAGTCTCTCACAAGCCTCCTGCGAAGCAGCTAGCTCTGCTTCGAGGGGATGAATCTGTGCCATCAAGTTGCTCAAGTGGTCTTTGATTCTGTCCAGATCCTTGTTCTGTTCCGTGGTCCATCGGCTGATGTCCATCGCCGACAGTACATCCCCTGGAAGCTGCTTCCGATGCCGCGCAATAGATGATGGAAGTTTCTGCGACTGGCACACGTCTGTGATGGTCTCTCCGACGTTCCTCAAGCACAGCTGCACCCGTTCGCAAGCTTCACAGGGTACAAAGGCAGTCTCTAGTGTTTGTGAAGACGTTGTCCTGGTGTCTATCGCAATCACTTGGTGAGCACTGGGCTGTGGGGTGAGCATTGCCATTTGTGATTTTGATGGAATGAATGCCTCAGGAGCTGATATCCCCTGATCATCACCGTCCCCTTCTGGAACAAATGCTACATGACTGTCTAACAGGTGACCTGACATGCTTGTGGACTGCATTGTCTTTCGTAGCTGCTCTTGCAGCTCAACATTAATAACCTCCAGCTTATTGATAGTCCTTCCTTTAGATTTACTCTGAGCAAGAAAGAGATAAGAAATATACACTGCAATAATAATAACAATAATGATAATAATTGGGTCATATCTACCCATGGCAGCCACATCAGTATCAATACTGCTCTTCTGCATTATTACCCTTGTGATTGCCAGGTGGAACCCATTTACACCTGGGTGGAGGGTAGCAATTTTGAATCAATGTCTTGCAAAAGGCTGGAATTCATACCATCAACCCTTGGATTAAGAGTCCTCGGCAGGGGGGGGGGGACATTTCCTGGGGGTTAATTTTCCAGGGGGGAATTATCCTAGAACCGACTCAGAGGCCTAAAGCCATACATCCTGTTATCCTGTTAACCCTTTAGGCCTATATGAACTTGTCATTTTATTTCTATTCAAGTACTGCTGACATTTAGAATGGATTTGACTAGAACAAAAAAGCATGTGGAAGATGTATGTTGTACTGTGCATATTGCATGTATTGTATACATTATAATAGGGTTTATTGTGAATATCTGTAAGTATGGATACTTTAAATCCTTATTGCTCCTAAACAAAAAATATTATATCTCTGAAACTTTTATATGTTTAAGTGAACATGTCAGAGATTACATTTCATGAAAAATGTTGTCAAGGTCACGTGATCCACAAGGTCAATTTCAAGGTCAAATCTTAGGTCAAGAGGTCAAAGTACCCCAACATGTACGAATTTTCAAAATGGCCGCAGATTTGGAATCCTTATTGAATACCCTTTCCAACAATACAAATTTTGTGAAGATTGACCCATTAGGTCCCGAAATACAAGGGTTCAAAGGTAGGCCCGCCACCCCCATTTTTGAAAAAATCTCAAAATTTGGTGGGCCGTATCTCCCAAACCCCTCACCCAATTGACCTAAAATTTGGGATTTGGTGCTGTGAGATCACACTCAACAAGTACACTAAGTTTCATCAAAATCAAAAATGGTCGGGTTCAGATTTTCAGATTTTTTGGGTGATTTGACATGGAATGACCCCACAACAACATATAAAACACATTAAAACCTCAACCACCTCAAAACTAAATCACTTTCACATTCACCATCAACAATAAACATTGTAAGATTGTTGTCTTGTGCAATGATAAGAGTCTACATACCTCTGCACTCAGTTTCTGTGTGATGCTGTTCAGCTGGACAATCTTATTCCAGAACTTCTTGACCACTAGCCCAATGGACATCTGGGTACCCATGGGCGTGGCAGTGGGCGGACGTCCAACTGTCCCCTGAATAAGCTGCTCTACAAAGCGTGTGAAGCTTTGCAGAAGCAGGACCATTCTGACAAAGAAAGAACATCAACAAGAAAATAGCTTACAAATATGTACTGACATGAGAGAACTTACAAGTTCTTTTAATACCTATGCTTGATAGTAAATATACCGGTAGGCCAATCCTATTTACGATTCTCTTATGCATGTTATTATTATTGTGAGTATTTAAATTATTATCATGATCTTTATCATTATTATTATTAATATCATTATTACTATTATCATTGTTATTAATATTATTATTATTATTAATATCATTATTATTATTATTATTATTATCAATATTATTAGTATCATTATTAGTAATATCATAATTAGCAATATCATCATCATCAATACGTACTACAATTACTATATTAATATTATTATAATTATTAATAAAGACATTACCATCATCATCATTACTTTATTAATTTGATTGTCATCATTATCAGCATCACCACTACTATGATTACAAGTATAACTATTGATAAAGACACCAAAGCTTGGATGAAACAGAAAAGTATTTTCCATGAATTTAATGCAGTTACTAAACACAACAAAATTCTTTCCATATTTACCTATCAATAACAAGCTCAAAAAGAATGACATGAGCTACTTGGTTATCCTCCTCATCCTCACTAAACTTATAATCCTCCAAGAGTTCTTCTATGTCAACATCAGAAGACACCTGAGAAGTATTTTAGAATGTAACAATATCAAACACTTGAAGAAATCTATGGTATCTCATAAAAGTCTAACTAAAAGATAATGTTGGGTCACATACCGTACTGGTCACATACATGTAACTGTAATTGCTGTTAACAAAAAGTGATTAATAATTTATTACGAAATCCTCAATATATAGTGAACATAAATAATTGTGTGTTATAGGGGATCATTAAATTGATAACAGTGAAACAGACTTTGCTTTTAAGGAAAAAGACATTAGACTGGTTTCTGATTAATTCCAGCAGCCAATCACAGTTCTTTTTTTTTGGGGGGGGGGGTGCTGTATTCCTTTAGTTTCTATTTGAATTATCTATTGGTTTGGCTCATTAACTTTTAATTCAGAGCTCTAGATGCATGAGTAGAAAAGGCAAAAGTTTCTGCACATTCTGCATCCAAATTAGTTGAATGGCCACAAGGCATACAATGCCAGGAATTTTAAAACAGAAAATAACGTTTAAAATCATTAAAACTGCAAACTTTGGGAAGTTCAAAATCACATTTAAAAAATATGAATTGGTCATATTTTAAACTTTTTAAATGAAGTCCTTTACCTATAAGCTTTTTTTCAAAGACATTACATTTCTAATAGCACAATCTAGCAATAAAATGAAACATTTTTGTTGTTAATTTAAAAAACAAAATATAAACAATTTAGCTCATTAAAAATATCCTGTCGTGAAACTGCCACTTCCCCCCCTTCCCCCTCCCCCCTCCCCATTGCTGTAATATCACTTTTAGTATCAGTTTTATCATACCTTATCTGGAAACTTCCATGAAGGGTACCTGACAGGGCCGACCCTAGAGAGGGAGTCTGCCACAGCGGATTGTAAGTCACCTACATCTCTGCCAAGACTCTCCAGGCAGTACTTGCCACCCAGCATGTGGGCCATTGTCAATCAGACTGAAGAGAAAATAAATGAAACGATTGACACTATGAAGGTTTATAATCTCTTTGATTCTTTAAAAATTCACTTCTATACCAGTAACTTTACTTTACCGGGGATTATCCAGGGTTTAATTGACCATTTATTGCAAAGAATACTTAAAGAGGTTTTAACGGCATGGTAAATAATGCAAGTCATATCCATCCTTATTCATTCTGAGATGATCAAATTAGCATTTCATTTCACAGAAACTATGTGCAAATGAAAACAGGTTACACAATGATGCTAAATTAATGCTTATCTCTTTAATTCAATTGATTTTTCTTATCCAAATCAGCTCTTACACGAAAAAACCTCTTAGTTTGGAATACACGTTGCAAATTAGCTGTAGCTATGCAAGGCAAGCCTCAGGCCACCCCTAAGCAATGTGCAGGACATTCTAATTATCTCTAAAAAAATTAAAAGATCTACACATTACAGAAAGAGATCATCAAAACTTCAAAATGTTCAGCAAATCCCTTCTCCTCTTGATCTCAAGTGATAATTTGACAGGCTTCATTAGTTGGTGATTGAGAAGGTTTTAATTTAATCCCTGGATCAGCAGACAAAGAACAGAACAGAGAGGAAGTACATCAATGCACTTGGATCTTGATTGACATGTAGCGTAATAGAGGAGTGATCAAAATCCAATATCCCTTCCACATACGTTGTAGACCATCATTTTGAAACTCATGACATAACATTTTATGTACAATCTCCCTCCCCAAACAAGAACTCACACAAGCACACTACATTTGATAGTTCAAACATTTCTGAAAGAAAGCAACCAAACTTACTGTGCCAATACCACAGATTCACTCGGGCAACATACTGCAGTCATTTCAATTGTATGCATAAACTCTTTCACAAAGCAAAATATTAAATGCCTGGCTAGGGAGCCAGCCTTGCATGCTGCATGTACACAATATTTTTTTTTTTTAAAGAAAGAAAAAGGAACAGGAAAGCTGATTATGATTATGATTTAAATCATATTATATTCAGATGGGGGCTTTCTAGTCAGCGTAAGTTAATCCCTGCAGCAGTAATTATCCCATAAATATTTGACTTGCACCATTACCATTACCAACTTGCCACAATTAAGTTACCAGGCCTTGCACCGACCCAGTCTTACTCAGCTTAACTTCCTTTAAGTCAGGGGCGGATCCAGGATTTTCCAGGGGGGGGGGGGGGGGGGTGAAATGTACAAAATTGCAAGCGGAAAGGAACTAAAACTAGTTTTAAATCAAATAAGCAATTAATTTTCATCGTATTTGGTCAAATGACGGAGAAACACTGTCACTAGCATTAATAATGCTAGTGTTTCTCAATCATTCAATCAAATACGATGAAAACGAATTCGCGTTGGTATCGCACACGAGTTGTATAATTGAATATGCATGAAAAGTGACGTATCCTTTGATTCGGCCACGTCCCAGACGTCTATTACAGTGCAGCTCTTCATATGCTATCCCATCGATATCGACCTTCAAAAAAATCTGTGCTATTTTAGTATTTACATTTGTTTATCATAATTTGTTTAAAGACTTAATTTTCAGAATATGTAGAACCAAGATTAAGAATCAAGAGAGGTAGTAGAGTTTTGCCTTGTTCACTAAATGCAGCTAGATCTTGACCGACCTTGGCACTTTTCAAGTCCTACGTCATTTCCGTAGAGGCTACGTACATGCACTCCAGCAAAGCATAAATAGAGAGTCAATGCTAATGCGTATTGACGGCCTCTAGCACTGCATGCTTGCTGTGAGGCAGGTATTTTTAGACCCATACACAAATACACACACCACACAATATTGCATAGAATCGCATACAATCAAGCCGATGCGGCTGTGAGCAAAGTTTGACAGAAGAAAATGTATTTTACTGCTATTTTTAGGTGTCATCGATTGTCACTAAAGTACCGATTTTGAGTGAAATCAGTTGAGTTTTGTACAGTGGTGTTTGAAATGTTGAGAATCAAAAGCACAGCTTTTACTACACAGCCAGGATAGTGATGCTCCTATGTGTGCAAACATGGTAGATAGGTCTACAGCGTCGCGTCACGTCTGCATCTGCATCTCAAGACTGAAGTATAAAGCACATGAATATGCACAGGTGGGACTGAATTTCGCTGTCGAGCATAAAAATTAAAATAACGCATCGGAAGGCACGTAATTTTGATACAGTGAAATAAACAAAAACAAATAATAATTCATTGACCTCACCTGCTTCTACACAATGGTCATAGAAAAATATCGGATGTTAATATCAATCCCAAATTTGAGCTGCTACTATCCTAGAAAATTCCGTTGATTTGTGTACAATCTCCATGACTAAGAATGTCCATGATGAACTTAGAAGACCAAATAACGATCTCTTTCTAGCTAAGGTGTCTTCAATTTGACAAATAAAGGTAATTAATGTTTTTTAACAGTGTCCGACTCAAGGTCCCACCCTCTTCCAAATATTATTAGATATTGTCTAATAGAAATGAATCTGTCAAACCCTTAGGCAGACGCAAACGGCTGAGACGACCATGGCTCCTACTATGAATACAAATGGGAATAAAAAAAAAAAATGAGGAGTATAAAGAGAGCCTCCAGTTTGCTACTACTCTCTTTCAGCAGAGGTTACTGCTCTCTCCCTCACTTTCTGACTGACCACCCCCTATATCTCTCCTTCTCTCGCTCTAAAACACCCCCTATCTCTCTCCTCCCTCTCCTTCTCTCTCAAATACCCCCCTCTCTCTCTCTCTTTCTGACTTACCACCCCCTATCTCTCTCCTCCCTCTCCTTCTCTCGCTCTAAAACACTCCATGTCTATCTCTCTCAGATACCCCCCTCTCTCTCTCTCTCTCTCTCTCTCTCTCTCTCTCTCTCTCTCTCCCTCCCTCCCTCTACCTCATTATGAAGAAAACATACATATATCTTATCCAACTAGAAAAAGATTTCACCTTTTTGAGTGGTTCAAAGGCAACTACACTTCGACCACCACCATAACCACCATCACTACCACAACAACAAAACAAAGAAACAATATTGATAATGATGAAACATTTTAATAAGAAGTTCATAAACCTCATATCTTTGACTGTGTGATGGTGAATATGTTGCAGGAGAGCATACCGTTACAAAAATATAAAAATTGACTGTCATGTAAACAATTTAAATGCAATATAATTGAAAGATATACAAATACTTTAAAAAAAAGGTATCTTCACACGAGAGATGTTCAGAGTTTTGTGGAATGTCTGACAATAACAAACACAAAAAAACAAAACAAAATCAGGTGTTGAGTAGTGTTCAACAAGTTTTAAACCTGTATTTACATCTATTCCTCTTAAATAGGAAAAAAATCATCAACTCTGGTTCTGACTAGAGAAATTAGCTATCAAAAGAATCAGATTAATACACATGATAAATCAGTACGGTTTTATATTTTAATTACATTAAAAAAAAAATATTGGAAAATAATACAAGGAATTCCACTTTTCCATCTATTCATTTCTCTAACAACTTTCCTTGACAATAATTTTTTAGTGAATATGTAGTAGTTTTACATAGTGATACAACTAAAAAAGGCAATAGTGGCTGTATTCGGTTATTCATTACAGTAGAAAACTGTACAATAACTAACAAGTAAAATGTGTCTATAATACCTGGAATAAAAGGAAGAAAGCAATTATACGTTTATCATGGCAATAAGCTGAATGAAAAAATGCAATTTAAATTTTGATTACCGGTACTCACATTTCTCAGCCAAAGTATTTCATGGCATATTCTTTGCATTTTACCTGGGACTTTCTTGAAATTCAAATGATCTTCTCCACATTTCGTCTTCAAATTGGCAACACTCATATATTTCTCTACCGGTATTCAAAAGACGTGTGCCTAAACTGACAATAAATGAGTGGAAATCTATTGAAAAGTATAAAGCAAAAACTGTGATTTTTTGTTGTTGTCATAGTGTTGCCAAAGTGTTCAACAATTAGACTGTCATATAAGAGCTAACCAAGTACTTCAGGTATGCACAAATCTGAAGGCAATATGTTGATTTTACTAGTTGATTCCATTTCCTGGGCCTAGAGAATCTATTTTGATCAGTCTTCTTCGAAGAACATCTGGACCAGATCAGCGTTGGAACAGTCTTTCTCGCCTAGATTCTTTGGCTGACAGAGGAAGACAGACAGATAGAAATATGAAATAAAAAAGGATACCGGTAATGTGGGTAGGTTAGTGATTGTGCAAGTGTATGTGGGAACAGGAGAGAAAGGGAGGGAAAGAACGAGGCAATCACAGAGTAGGACAGATAGTGTGATAGAAAGATAAATGAAAGAGAAGGAGAGAATGAAAAGCGAATAACAGAAAAATGAAATAAAAGACGAGGGAAATTTACCGGTAAAAGGAACAATGAAGGGCAAGATAACAAAAGGTGATGAAATAATGAAGGAAATAGAGACAGTTAACAGAGAGAGAGAGACAGAAAGACAGACAGACAGAGAAAAAGAGGGAGAAAGAGAGACAGAGAGAGAGGGACAGAGATAGAGAGACAGAGACAGAAGATTTCAGAAGCATGGGTGGGATTGGCAAAAGCAAGAGAAAATGATACAGAAATATTAGTTCACTCATTCTGCCTTCATATTGAACAACAAAACTTTGATTGCTACTCCTCAATAACTTTAAAAAATATGAATGTATTGTCAATATTTAAAGGGACTTTGTAACATTGTTCAGATGAGAGAAAGTGGTGCTAAGGTAGTGACTTCAATGCTAGATGTACAATTAAATCTGATAATCTGAAAATTTGAGTGAAAACGGATCATTATTCATGGTACAAATTGGGAAAAACTGATCTGATCGATTCCTTAATTCTCCCAACTATATTATTCTACTTCTATTCTGCTACTTGTGTTCAGCATCAAGACAAGGACAATTTGATTACATTTTAGGTGAATGTAAATCGTCACAAAGCAATAAAATGGCTCTACATTCCATTCCAGACAGTTAAGTGTTGACAGATTTTTATAGCCCGTTTTATGTATTTTTCTCATGAAAAAACGGTTGGGAAAATTCAAAAATGGTTGGGAGAATTTACTGTTAATCACTGTTAGAGGGTGCCTCACATCGACGCCTTAAAAGAAAACCATAGATATCTTTGTGGTTTGAGAATTTGTTCAGGATTTTTTGCATGTCAGAGGGTTAGTAATAAGTATAGTAGAAGGAATATAGTAAGTAACATTTTATACAAAAAATAAGCAATTTTTTTCATCAACCTTCAACAATGTTACAGAGTCACTTTAACAAAATCTCAAAAAATATAAATCAATAAATAAAAGAAAATAGAAACTGACCAGATCACTCCAACAAATGTAACAAGAAGGAAAGTAGACCGTTCTAATTACTTAAATATGACTGTATTAATGATTCCTTTAGGTCTCCTCATTAGCATTTCATGTAAATGTATGTTATCATACTTTTATGCTGATGCTAGCATCATACAAAATCAAGATCTGATATATACATCATTTCAGGTAATGTTGATAATTTTGTCTGTTAGAGCCAGAAATGCATGAACTACATGTACCAGTATGTATTAAATGGTATGGGTTATTGCCCTTCTGTCTCCAAAAAGATGATTTGATCTCTAGCCTCGACATGATGGTAAAAACTTATTAGAAACTTAGAATTTATTTATTCAAATACTCACCGTATCCCATTGCAGTAAAGTAGGAACACCTTTTAGTTTCAGTTTAGGATGTTTGCGATAAGCATTGTTTGGGTCCTTCCAGCTAAATTGGCAGAAAGTAAAATCAAAAATATTTTTTACAATTCATACAAATCAAAGAGGAAAGCACTGTTCATGAGAAAAAAATCTACATTACTGATTTTGAAACTGCAAATTGGTAAAAGGCATCTTATTGCCCTGCTTCCTCAAAGCACACTCAATCCATGGATGATGTGTGTCCCAAAACAGCCACAATTTTTGGATATTGCAGATCATTTTTGCAAAAGTCCCCGCCATATATACTACACAAAGAGTTTTTGCACGCAGAGAGTGTGGAGTAATTACACATCCATGATTTCAATATTTTTATGGTGAAGTCCCCTGGGCTACAGTTCAAAATATTAATTAATGAGCTAGTTACCTTGTTCTGTCTCCTACAGAGCAATAGATGAAGACGGCATCCTCTGGTGCTGCTGTTAGACCTTTTTCAATAATTGGTTCCGCTAAAGGGAGATAAACAGAGGGATTTGCTGTTATTGCTCCGTTTCAAGTCTTTCTCTGGTAGTTTCATTTAAAATAGTGCCCTTTAAAGGCAATATAAAGTTTTGGTATGGGGTCATGAATTTGGTTCAAGTGAACATAATGGAAGCATATGCGATCCTACAATATTCAGTGAACGTTGTCGCGTTTGAAATCGAGTCTAAAGTTACGAAACTGTTAATAATACACTCTTTATGTTGTATAGCTCCCTCTCAAGGTCAAGTTTTAATTAAGCTATAAAACAATGTTTCTTGACTAAAATCGACCGATTAGCTATTTCCGTATGGAAACTATATATCACAACTACATATTCTGAGATTTTCATGGTCGCAGCTACCATTGTACGGCCGTAGGCGCTATTTGAAATTTATCAAAATTTACCGGGAGCACCGGTAAATTTTTATATTCAACTTTACTCAAAAGCAGAAATGTTTCAGGGGCTAAATTTTCTAGTGCTTATAAAACATCAACAGGGGCATCCAAATATATCAAAATTGTAAAGGGTCACTATCCACCCAATTTTCAAAAATTCCCAAAACTTTGTATTACCTTTAAGCTTATTCAAAGAAAATATATCATTTGTGGATAACAGGTCTATCATATCTATAACTTAGTTTCAAACATTTTTATAGTTTATCTTGATCATGGTTATTATAACAAAATAAGTAACCACTAACACCCGTAAAATTAATTTGACAATTTTGACCTTCAAGGATTTTATTTTTTAATTTCAA
The DNA here is from genome assembly GCA_035222895.1 of Strongylocentrotus droebachiensis. Taxonomy (NCBI): domain Eukaryota; kingdom Metazoa; phylum Echinodermata; class Echinoidea; order Camarodonta; family Strongylocentrotidae; genus Strongylocentrotus; species Strongylocentrotus droebachiensis. Next base: position 86,171 of record JAVYIG010008568.1, read on the forward strand.
TTCAAGCATTAATTTATAATCAAAACAAGAAATTATGTTTGAAAAGGAAAGAGAAGGAAAAAAAGGAGAAAAAGAAAAAGAAGAAAAAGATAAAATTAAAAAGAAAAGAGGGTGTACATAGGCAGTTTCATGAAACTGTTGAGTTATGTTAATGATATCAATTTTGTTAAGACTTGAAGAGCTTTAAAAAAACTTGAAAATAAGGGGCCGGCCCCTGTCATACTTAGTATAACCCAAGGTGTAGTTATATGCAACAAATAATGAACGTAAAAATGAGCAGAATGATGTACAAAATGGGAGAAAATAGTGTGAACATTCAAGTGAATAACTGCCATTACAGTTTTAATTTAAATTAATTGATTTTTTCCCAAAAATGACCTTTTTCAAATTATTTTGTAGTTCAATGTTGCATGTGAACCAAGCTTACATGAATTGAATAACAATTTTGAGCTGTAATTGTTTGCGAATGAATAAAAATTCAGTACCTAGGATAAGTTTAATGTATGGAAATAAATAGCTGCCATGGCATGGCTGTGGGAGAAATTATACATGGGTAGTGAGAGAACAAAAAAAATGTTTGCCCCCGCGAATGTGAAATATCTCGCTCAGTGGGGGTGTTACGGAGTAGAGTAAAGGAGGGGGTAATCGACCATCTCCAGTTTTCGACCGATTGGTTGGATGCATGGTAAAATCCCTTTAAAATACATCGCATAATAGCATATCACATATCCCACACATACCATACTATGCCAGAGTCACTGAAGAACCACATTTGCAATGGAAAATATATCCTAAAATATCACATTTTTGCAATGTAATCGGCTGTCCCGCTACCCGAATCTGAAAAATTGAGTTTCTTACGCGTGTCTGTTAGAAATATGGGTACCATAAAATGAGCTTTATTTCAAGTATTTTTCAGATCTAGTGCGAGTTGCAAGCTCAAAAGTATCTCATCGCATGTATTGAATCAATGCAGCCGGACACCGCAACGCACACACGATATCTCTGTCTAATTCAGATTCCAATTTCCGATCAACGCAGTGCTAGTTTTCGACATGGCGAGCATCGGGAAGCTCCGGCGTGGGATACCTGCTCCACTCGCTAGTGCTATAGATCAGTACGGAAACGTGCGGCGTGTGCGCGCGCTTCCTATTGACTTTGTACATGCGGTAGAAAACTGGCTTGCTTTGTCGATAACTGCCTCCGAAACAGTGAAAATTGAAATGAATATTGTCATGGCAATTCGTGATTTTTTTCTGGGATTCTTGTTTTGTTTAAATAATAATATTTGCTTCATTAGTGTGGCAGAAGTTGTTACATTGACTGTGGATGAGTTAAAAGATAGAGATAATAGAAGGAATAATATTGTTGTGTACAACATGCCAGAACCAAATGAGACCATGAGATCCAAAAGACGATCCAAGGACAATGATCAGGTAAAAGACATGCTGTGCAATGGCCTGTTTGTAGACATCCAGGAGGGTGAAATTGAACAAACCACTCGTCTAGGGATTCGTGGCAAGGGACCAGATGCAAAGCCTAGAGTTCTTTTGGTTCACTTCAACGACCCCAGTCTTCGGGATGAAGTTATTCAGGCATGCAGCAAGCTGCGCAAGACAGAGAAATGGAGAACAGTGTATATTGCACCTGATCTTTCTAAAGATCAGAGACAAGAGAGGTGGAATTTAAGAGAAGAATTAAAGAGGCGTAGGGAAGAGGGAGAAGAGAACC
>JAVYIG010008569.1:0-87900 GCA_035222895.1 Strongylocentrotus droebachiensis
AAAGTAACTTCATTTCATACTGAATTACAGTAAAGTTGTTTTTTACACGTTACAAATCGTTATAAAACATTTGTTTAACCTCAACGATGTGACTATTACACAAACAAAAGTATATGACCTATCACGATACCTTTATGATAATTCATTGCTACGATTGACTTACTCTGATATCTCTTCTCTTCGATAATTTATTGAAATTTATTTCGCTTTATGAATACAATACTACACAATACCATTATTAATTGAAAAATCATTAGCAGAGTTTTGTTCATGTACGTGAACCTGTTATCCCTAATCATCTATGCTAACCCGTTTAAAACAGCGACCTGGAAGAGTAATGGTAGCACAATAACTAGATGGGCACATATTTGAAGACAACAATGCAAAGAAGCAAAGAAATGTATAACTATTTGTTATGGATTGTATAACTATTTGTTATGGATTGAATAGAAAACTAGCATGAAGGTATACATAATTAAATAACACATGAAACATTACATTAAATAAATTTCATAATTCAATTCAATTCAATATTTGACTTCACTTCAAATTCATGCATAAATGAATACATATATTTCAATTAAGCATTCTTTATATATCAACTCAACTATATAGTTCCTACACAATTCCATTATTAATTGAAAAATCATTAGCAGACTTTTGTTCATGTGAACCTGTTATCCATAATCATCTATGCTAACCCATCTAAAGCAGCGACCTTGAAGAGTAATGGTAGCACAATAACAAGATGGGCACATATTTGAAGACAACAATGCAAAGAAGCAAGAAATGTATAACAATTCGTTATGGATTGAATAGAGAAGCAAGCATGAAGATATATAAATATATAACACTTGAAACGGTACTTTAAATAAATTTTATTATTAAATTCAATTCAATATCACTTCAAATTACCATATCAACTATTTCATTTTTGCATAATGAATAAATATATTTAAATTTAGCAATCTTTATAAATCAACTCAACTACATGCAATTCAATATATAACTTACCATGTGTATTCAAACATCTTTTCATATTTACAAATAATAACTGCTTAAAGCGTAATAAAACAAATCAATTGCAATATAATATTTCTTATCGATAAAATTCCATTATCTGCACAAACTATTCAATATAATTTACATGTACAACTTATGCCTAGTGTAAAATATCTATTCATCTTATACACAATTGTAAGGGACATGAGTAGTATTCATTAGTCCTGAAATTGGGGACAGTATCAATGAGTGTAGAATATTCAATATACATTGTATGTACTAAATATGTATATGCTAACCCAAATTCATACCGATTACAACACATGAATATGAGAGACAATTTGGGGATGTAATTTCCTCAATTATTATAAATGTTCATACAATTTAATAAAAAAGCAAAATTTATTATAAATTGTTATCCTGCCTGCCTGATTCTACTTACCTACAAATTATTAAAAAAAGGAAAAGTTGGGTAAATATTGTTTTATGAGATATGTGCCTCGATGCAGAAAGAGTTACAATCGATTGTAAGTTACAATTAATCGTTTTCTGCATCGGGGCAATGGTAAGATAAGTGAAGTGACAATAGCATGAACTACAGTAGATTATATTCATAATGTATTCCAGAAACTATCTTGTGCAGAAACGTAACCTATTTTGAATAATTGTTTTATTCTTTTTAGCAAAAATAACAGACTGAAGACAATTCCAATTTGCTTAAGTTTGAAGGGATAAACCATAACAAAAATGATGTATTGCCAACTGTGTTATGTTTGTTAAACAAGTATAGCATATTTTCCCATCTCACGATCTTTGACTAAACATGCATTTCTGATTGCATATCTCACATATTATACACAATTTCTGACACAAGCATTATATGATTATAATTAAAGAAGGTCACGTCGGTAAACATCTTACATTTCACATGTTAATTTAGCACATTTTGAAATAACAGGAGGGTTGCAATATAATTATTAGCATCCAACTAATTATCATTTTGTGAATAATTTCATCAGCTTCCCTCTAAAAAAAAGTGGTTCCTTATAGCGACTGGCTGGAATAACCCTATGGAGAAACAAGCAATGTGATCAATCCCTTCTTGTCTGAGCACTTCATCACAATCTTTATTGACTCCCTGTCTGCCACCTCTTTTTTCCGGCTCAATCACCCCACAAGATCGAATCTTTTTAATGACAGTGCGTATCTGGCGTGTTGTTATCCCTATTGTGTAAATGACAGTGCCCTGCAAACTTTACATTTTTGCTGTGAAGCATGACCTGGCAGATAGTAAGAATTATTCTTGCCATTCGTTTTCAGATCTAAGTGCCGCGCTATTCATTCCTTCTGTTTTTCGAGGTCAGCAAGATCATAGAAGGCATGTCTCACATGTTCACGTTCCTCCAATGTCAGCTCTAAGCACTTGAGGTTTCTTTGGGTACAGTTATGGTACAGTTTGAAACAAGAGGATAATCCCTCCTAGCAGCCATCTTCTTGTTTGTTTTTTCTGTCATGTACTCTTCTTCACTATTTCTACGAATCTTAACACTTAAGTTTCTACTCTTGGAAAGTTTTTTAGGTTTTTCGGTGAGAGGCAATGAAGTGTCACCATCTATACGGTAGTCCTCAGGTTGTGAATGATCAAATAGATCTTGGCCAAACATGTCTGGTACATCATGAACATCTTGAACGTCCATTGCACTCTCATTGGTTGCACATAGACCTGCAATACCACGCGAGTCTACCTGAGCTCTACCTTCAATGATAGAGGATGTACATGTAGTACCGCAGGTCTACCTTCAATGAGAGATAATAATAAAAATAAAATAATATTCAGCTTTTATATAGCGCTTAATACATCTCGGACATCTCTAAGCGCTTTACAGATATATTATTACCCCGGTCATTGGATTCAGTGCTTGCCCGCACACACTGTGTGCACAATCTCCACTCTCTGGGGACGCCTTCCAGCCAGGCGTTACTTGACGCTCAAAAATGGTGTTTGCATACCTGCTGGTAGAGCTGCATAAAATAAACTTACATCAATACTGTTAGAACAAAATGCAACATTGTGGTTCAAGTAGTTCTCACTCTGTGAACAGTGAGTGAAGCATAGGAGGCAATTACATATGTGACATGCAGCCCATACCCCCCTGTGCAGAAAAAACTGTCACATTGATGCCAAACTGATGTCATGGATGTGTTGGGCTGCTGTGCCATTATCTTGTTCATGGATGTGTTGGGCTGCTCTGCCGTTGTCTCGTTCATGGATGTGTTGGGCTGCTCTGCCGGTGTCTTGTTCTGGATGTGTTGGGCTGCTCTGCCATTGTCTTGTTCATGGATGTGTTGGGCTGCTCTGCCGTTGTCTCGTTCATGGATGTGTTGGGCTGCTCTGCCATTGTCTCGTTCATGGATGTGTTGGGCTGCTCTGCCATTGTCTCGTTCATGGATGTATTGGGCTGCTCTGCCGCTGTCTTTCTCATGCTTGTGTGGCATTCTGAAAATAGAGAAATAAAGTTTGTGTTTAATTTGCAAGTAATTGATTAATTGACTAAGCTGGTTTTGAAATGAAGTTAAAAATTATATGTATCGAACTAGAATAAGAAAAAAAACCTGGCATATGGTAAGTGTGTTTGGGTCTTGAGTGACTTTCTTTTGATAATGATTGCCTCAATTCTTTTTGATGGGCCTTTTAGCAATGTGTTTTTTAAAATAATTTTTTTTAAATAAGAGATGAAAATTAATAGCAACGTAACATTTTGCACATGTAATATTGATTTTCAGCAATTAAGTTTGCATATGTTTAACTCCCCTGCAAAATTATTGTATTATATGGAGTCCTGTTTTCTTTATTTGCACTGCAAAATTTTTCATATACATTCATAATTTAGAGTAAAGTGGTTCAGACAACCATAAAATGCTACCAAAAAAAAAAATTATTCAAATGCACAATATACATGTTTCCAACTACTCCTGCCTACAGGCCGGAAGACCATTGAAAGATAAAAGATACCAAAAGGTTGAAGGCAAACAAATTATAATAACAAAAATTACAAGCAAGATCCACATATCCCTTCATTATATTTATAAGGCAGTATGATGAAATAAGTATGATAATACTCTACATACTTGGACGATGGTGGCCACTGGCCAGTGGTACATCACTCTCCGATTCTGTGGTGTCTTCAGAGTTATTAACGCCAAGAGCTGTGGCTTCCCATGGTAAACCTTCCCACATCATAGTTGCTGTAGAGCCCTTTCGTAGAGGAGATTCGTACTGCAAATCTCCTGCAGATACGCCATTTGTTGCTCCATCATCCCAACGCACTAACACATCTGCAGTTGTTGGATGTAGTCTGCAGAAAGTTAACAAAAGAAATATATTATACAAAAACTATTCAACAAAATGTTGACCCAATATTAAGAGAGCCTTTGTGAGTGATACTAAAGATCAAATCAAGAAGTCATTACTTTTAGACCCACCTATGTTTACTTTATTAGTATTAATATTTAAAAGTGATTAAAGATAATGCATGAGTGTTGGTCCTCTCCTAATTTTGTTTATCAGATTTTTTGGGTGGTTTTGAATACATGCAAAGGGACACTTACTAAGGACTTCTAAATGATAATCATTCCTCTCCAAGTGCTTGTATACTTGAGAAAATTTGATTTTCAAATATTGTGTCTTTCACGTAGATCCAGGACTATAAGTATCATTCGTGCACTGAGATACCGCACTGTTAGAATTGCCACTGAACAACACAAACATGATACGGCCATTCACGTAGGTTCAAACAGCAGACATTAAACAGTAATATGTGTGCACCTACCAGGCTAGTAGCCACATGAACGCGTGTGTTTTTATTTTGCTTTCAAATACTATGGTGTATTGTTGATGAAGAGTTTGGCCTTTATTTTTTATTTGACAAATATTCTGATTGAATCATGCAAATATATAATTATTTCATTTCATAATTCAACAATTCAACAATTAGGCTGTACTGCATGTTTTGCGTAACCTTGGAAAGTTCGACTAGTGCTCTTTTATTTATACATCTCAGCTTAATATGAACAAAGGAACTCTCCTTTTTGCCTTTGGATGCTTCAACAACATATAGTCTCACATTTTGAGAATTTATGCAGCATCAATTTACAGATTAAAGTTACTTGTTCTTTGTAAGTAGCAAGTAAAATAGATATAAAACCCTTTAAAGGAAATTAAACAATATTAGTCCTCAACCAAACCCTCAACCCCACGCCCATGTTATTCTGTTTACAAGTTTTTCATTTACTACGCCCCTACTGCTAGTTTGTTCTTATAATATACTTTAACACTAAAATACTGGAAATAACAGTTCTCAAGAGCTTAGCATTATAGCTTCCGGGGGCTCTGCCCCCTGAACCACACCAAGGGCCCTAAGGCAGGCCCCTGGATGCTCATCTGGTCGTAATATTAATGCCTAAAACCCCTGAGCTTCTGGGGGCTCTGCCCCTGGACCCCATTCCAATTAGTGACCTGCATGCAAGTGTCACAAATAATGTATCAAAATATGCTCATTGGACCGTAATTAAATGCCTAAAATCCCCCCAACTTCCGGGGGCTCTGCCCCCTGGACCCCGCCATGTGCATAAGGCAGGCCCCTTGATGCTCATCTTACCGTAATCGAATGCCTAAAGCCCCTAAGCTTCATGGGGCTCCACGCCTTGACCCTCCCTGGGGCTTTGCCCCTTGACCCTACGCCAATTTAGGATCCACTTGCTTCACTCTACCTGATCTTAAATACTTCAGCCCACTCCCCCACTTGAAAACTTTTGCGGGGCGCATGTAACATGTAAGAGTGATGCAGATTTTTTTTCTGACCCCCCCCCCCTGTTTTTGCTCATTACGCCACTGTTCCCTCTTCCCTCGCATTTCGTCCCCCCCCCCCTTCCCGGTTATGAATAGAAATTGCCGCCCCTGCTGTATACTATACCGAGGTCTGAGCTGACCAGGCCATTAAAAATTAAAAAATAGGGTCTAGAATCTAGACCTAGACATCCTTCTAAGTTCTAGACTGATCTAGAGTCAGACTAGACTCTAGATCTAGACCCTGCCTCCCTACTACTACTAGACCCTAGACTAGATCTAGATCTAAATAGTAAAATAACTTAATAAATGTTCAGAATGAAAATGGTTTCGAACATGATACAGAATTATGCCAAGGCAAAGACAAAATATTAGCACTTATATGAAGAAAAAAACAAGATTAATTGACTTTCAAGTCTAACAGTAACATGTTTACATCTAACTTAGAAAGTTACACAACAACAAAAACCCTACACAAAAACGTATAGGTCGGGCAATAATCTGGAGAAGCAATAAACTTGCTTCCAAATGTCACTCTTTGGAGCTGAATATTGTGCATAAATGAGATTAAAACAACGTAAACATCTACCAACTCTAGCCATTGTCGTTCCGATCTAAATCGACATAACTTTGTTGGTGAATAGCCGTGATTAGCGACAAGTTTAGAGTCCGTGATGACTGGATCAGTACAGTGTGCCACTTCGTGGATTTTTCGCTCTGCCAGAATCGCAGAGCGTACACCGACACGCGCACTTTGGCCAGTTCGTGGATTCTTAGAATCGGATTTTCCGGGCTCGTGTCGCTAGGGTAATCTTAATTATTTCACTAATTAAGCATAATTACATTCAAAACTTTGGGAAAAGAAAAACAATGGTTCATAGATGCTCAAAACGGAAAAAACCTAAAAACTGACTTTGACGCGATTTTGGGGGGTTGTGCCACTTCGTGGATTCCACGACGATATGATAGCATTAAACTGTGCACGTTGGAATTTTTGTTTTCATCATCAAGCAGGTCTATGAAGAAAAAATAATTATTCCTTCCTATACTCCATTCAGTCAATCTCTTATCACACTTGCCCCCCTTCCTCCTTCCCCTTCCTCCCCCATCCCACCCTGCTGTCCCCCAGTGACGATTGAGGCATCATTAGCTACGAGTATTGTAACATCTGTTACAAATGGCCAGGGCTTGTTTGAGTAACCTCCCGCTTTCTCCTGCCCCGCTTTCAACACCTGAGCACGGCCCGTCCCGGGATTTCACGGTGTGCGGTCCCACTATGCCGCAGCAGATCCTGCCCCCGCATTCCAAATGATGTCCCCCACCCCCCCCCCCCCCACCCTCTCCACCCACCCCCCTCTTGCTCCTGCTAATTATTCAATTAATCTAAACTCATCTGCAGTACCTACTCTATTCTATTCTCCTCTTAATCTGTTGAAGGGTCATTCCAAGACAACATACACATACCCATACAAACATTAATGCCATTTAATCATTAATTTGTGTAATGTATCAGCTTACATTATGAAAGGTAATTTAATTCTAATCACAACATTTAATACACAGGATTTTGTTGATGTTTATAAATACATTGTAGCTAATATACTTTTTTTTTCAAGCCACACAACTAACTGTCCCCATTTTACTTCCTGAACACAAAATGATTATTGTGATTGTAAAATATACTGCTTTTCAGACTCCTATGTAATTGTAAAGATTGTATTAAAGGGGAAGTGTCTTAAGTTTTTCGCATAAGAATTGTTCATGTTCTGTCTTGTCACAAATGAGACCAAGAATGGCTCTGAAGAATTATGTGTGTGTGTGATAACTTTTTTCATGTAAATATATGGCCTAAATAAACATCTTGATTATTCAGGATTGATTTTCATCATTGGGAAATCTTTTTATTTCCCCATCAGGTTGTGTAATTTGTATAATCACAAATTTGACTTTATTAATCGATCTGTTAGAATGTTGGTTGTCAAAGTACATCAACCTACAGTAGATTATCCATCATTGCTGATTCCAATGTAAAAGCTATGAAGCTCAGAAAGACTAATTTTCAAGACCATTTGATGGATCCCCATCTTGGGACTTTAATAGATAGCACTGACTAGAGAGAAAAAAAAATCTTCACAATATGCTCTTTTTCTCTGAATTAACGCTGTAGGAAAAGAAGAAGCCCTACATCATATATAAGAGCTTATAATCTTCAATAGAAGAATGATATTAATTAGTAAACATTTTTGTATAGCCCATAACACCTAGGCATAAATTGCTTATCTCTATGCCTTTTACAGAACAGAATACAGAAGGAGCGGAAATGGTGCACTGGGTTCATAATTGTGAGATTTTATAAAGTGCTAGATACATTACCATAGTTGAATTAAAATTGCTTTACAAGGCAATAGCAAACGGCTAAAATGTGCCAAATTGTCACTTTGGCCCTAGACATGCAAGGGGTAAACTACCAAAACTGCTCATACAAGCTCAAACAGACAGCAATAACCCTACGGGACACTTATTCTCGGTGGGACGGCATTTCCTCCTACACCTCTATCCACCAATCACTGGAATGCGGCTAACAATGACCGAGCATGCTGATTGGTTGAAAACCATTTTGGCAAAACAATGATTAGTACATTCCTACCAGGTGAGCCCGGCTTCAGTCGGCCGATGGTTTAGGACTCGTTTGATCGTTTGGATAAAGAGGTCACCTCATCAAACTCTGTAATATTTATTTACCTATCTTGCGAATAAGAATAATGTCTTTCTGGCCCTGTCAAACCTCGGCTCAAAGCACTATTGCTATTCGTCTTCACTGGTGGAAAAATATTGAAGTTTTCTTATCGAGGGCTTTGTTTGTAAGAGTAGGAAAATCGGTTGTTATTTTGAAAAGGTGTACAATCATTTAATGAATGTGGCATTGGGGCAATGTTTTTATCCGAGGCAAGGAGACTGTTGTACAGCAATTACTCCCTTATGTTATGGATGGCTGCTAAAGGCAAATAACTGAAATGCCAAATATTCAGCAAGAATCTTAAAGCCCCACTGTCCTACTTGTAGCTACTTGCTCCCTCTATATAGAAAACTTCCCCAATCGGTGCCTGTTGGTCCCCCATGATCCTCTTTTTCTTATTTTAGTTGAGAGCTGAGTTAATGAGATAGCCACCTGTCAGTGACCTTGCTGTGTGGTCTAATCCCTTCTGGCCCAGTAGTATTGATGGTCTTTAAGTGAACCAAGAACTGACTTTTGACATTACACATGATTATAAATGGATTTATTTAATAGATGAAAACAGTTAGAAAGCAGTTCAATGTTATCAAGTTCTTATACAATAAAAGCGAACACAAAAAAGGGACAAGGAAAAAAACAGAGCATCAGGTTCCGAATTCTCAGCCTAACTTGCAACGCAAACTTCACCCGTAACTAACATGGTAAACACACATACAAATAATTCCTCACAGAACTTGCTTAGGGAATTCAAAGACAACAATGCTGACAAATCTCTAAGCTGTTTGTAAAGGTTCTTTCCTCCTTAAAGTCTCATTCACATTTATACCACAGAAAACATTCTTCTCTTTTACCCCAAGTTTAAACAAATGCCAAGTGAGCATGATAAAAGTAGCTGCATGCAAAAAACGCCCTCTAGAGGCTACTCACTTATACGTGTGTTGTGTAGAATACAGAAACGAAAAGCACACTACATTTACTTTGCCCCAGCAAAAACAAGGCCTTAGTGGATAATTTTTTTTTGATACTAAGAGGTGAATTATGATTCACATCTTGGACAGGGTGTTATTTCCCTTCGCAACGATTTCTTGTACCGTACTCGCAATCCGGTATTCATTACAAGAACTGAAGATTAACTCTAAACATATCTGAGCCCCGTTTCATAAAAATGAAATCGTGGCATTTGATTGGCTGAGAGCAAATTTGTCATAGATAGTTTATTTCCATTTCTTACTGATAGTGTTTTATATAAAACGGGGCCCAGATACCTGAACTGAACTTTCTCAGAGGGTTTGCAACAACGTTCCTATTAATCACTTTACTTGCAGGTTGGTTTTGGCGGAAGGGGAAATTCCCCTCGCCATTGATATGGACCAATACAGTCTGAAAGATCAGGGGGCCCCGCCCTGTTTAATAAAACTCCTTATCAAGAATAAATGCTTAATTTTGATGACAAATTTGCTCTCAGCCAATCAAATGCAATGATTTCAGTAGCATATAACAGTTATGGTATCTTGTCATTAAAAACAAGTCTCATGAGACAGGGCCATCAGATGAATCAGAAGATGACTTGAAAAAAGGTTAAAAAAGAAACAATTTACATACCTTTAATCTCATGACATCCATGGGTTTCCCCTCCCTGTTTGATAATGATTTGTCCCACAGGAGGCCCTAGAAAAGTGAGGGGAAAAAATTAATGAAAACTCAACAACTTGCAGAAGATGGGCTTACTTCTAATCATAGGGTCTTTGCGTCCGGTCAGGCAGTCGCGTAACACGACCTTTCGTGAAAAGAAAAACGGAAGATCAAGCAACCTTTCGTAGATTTGCCCGTAGAGTTTCCACAAAGTGTCTGGTAATTTTGACCAGACCGTTTGTAGATGAGAGGGGTTTATTTTTTAAACACTACCCGCCAGATTTCGTGAATAAAAGAGCATGTTTTCACCACTTGACCCGACGCGATGACCTAATGATTTGAAGTAAGCCTAGAATTTCTTTTTAAAAATGAGATTTGGATTTTATGACAATTTAACCTAGTAAATGAAGCATAGGGTAAAAAAATTTAAATTGAATTTCAAAATTATGTCAATAAGCAAATAATGTGATTAAATATCCATGTAGCAGCCAAAATCAAGAAAAGATTTAAATGATGAGGTCCTCTAGTTTAAATGATCGCACAAGAACCTCGACCTGAAATGTTACTATGGTGACTCCTGGATCTAGATGACCTTTTGTGTTGGGGTCCAAATTCAAAATTAAGTAACCACATTATCACTCACTCACCTGTAAAAAGTCCTCTCGTTTAGAAGATTGCACAAAAACCTTGACCTGGAATGTTACAGTGGGTGACCCTTGGATCTAGATAACGATTTGTGTTGGGGTCAGAGTTCAAAGTTCAAATGATAGATTATCACTCACCTGTAAGAAGTCCTCTAGTTTTGAAGATTGCACACTACCCTTGACCTGGAATGTTACTGTGGTGACCCCCTGGATCTAGATGACCTTTTGTGCTGGGGGTCAGAGTTCAGCCCTTTCTTTTCTAGCAGTTGGTATCCGCTAGAAAATTTGAGATATAATAGGAGAAAGTGTGAAAACTTGATTTGACATATATCAAAAATTATATATTTCTAATACAACTATAAACTCTTTCTCAAAAACAACATTTTATTTTTTCAACTTACAATGGAGAATAACACTCTTCCCTTAATAATTTGAAATGTTAATATCGTCAAATATTCATACAGAGAGACACCAGCAGCTATTACCTGTCGATGACTCACTGTGTATCCTGCTGGAGGTTACTGTTTATATGTGCGTCATAATTATGCCATCATTATTATCAAAATGTACACATACGTACCAAGATGTTCTGCATATAAGTGTTGTTAAAGAACAGTTCAAACTTTTTTTAGAAAGTGATTATCTTAAACTGTATGTCCATCATTTGTCTGCTATTATCTAATGGTTTTCTTCTGCAGTAGAAAGTTTAAATGCATTGCAGAAAACTGTCCTTTTTTATAGCAATGGAATATCATGCAATTGCACAATGCCAATTTCATTTACATGTAACAAAATTGCCCACATCCCTCCTTTATAAAAGCAAAAGTGGTTTTTGAGTCAGTCATACATAATACTTCTGGCCCCCTGTTTCATAAAACTTGTTATCAATAACAAGTTACAATAACTGTTAAAATCTACTGAAATCATGCATTTGTTAGGACTGAGAGCAAATTTGTCAAAGAAATGGAGCATTTGTTATGAATAACAAGTTTTATGAAGCAGGGCCAGGTGCTCCGATAGTTTTCAAAAAGTTGGACAAGGAATCAATATCTTTTATCTTAAGTTCTCAGCATTCACATGACCAGACCAGGGGGTGTTTCACAAAGATCCAAACTTGAACTTATCTCTAAGTTGGACTTCAATTATGGAAAGCCGTTAGCATCTATGAAAATATTTTGGAAAATTATTTTTAAAGGCATAAAATGTTGATTCAAATTGTTCAATATTCTCTATTATCACAGAGATTTCATGTGCGTGATGTGGAATTTATAAAAAGTCTAATATACTTCAACTTTAATTTTGAATATATTTTATTTCAAGGCTACAAATGGCTATCCATTATTTTTAAGTCCACCTTAGAGATAAGTTCAACATAGGATCTTTGTGAAACACCCCCCTGAATACTTACCTGACTTCACCCTGAGCATCATAAGCATGTAAGTCTAAGATGAGGTTCAAGTCTATCCTGCAAATGAAATCCGATGAAAAGAGAACAGAAATGTTGTGAGGAATAGACAGTTTACCGTACTAACATATTTTATTTTATGCATACTTTTTAAACAAAGGTCGTTCTTGACAACCTGAAAGCATGCCAAGGCTTGCCTGATATAGCAGCAAGTTAAGTTTGCAGACTCGATTCAAAGTATTGTAGTTCATTCATGAATAACAGGTTAATGGAATAAGTCACATTAGGTCCCCATAAAAGAAACATCCATAAATTAGAAAATGTAGTAAACCAGTCTATAGCACAGCTTCTCTAGACCTGCCATTACGGTAATCTATTTCTAATGCGAACGTCACTTTAGGATTATCAGCTCAACCAAAAAATCATTAAAAAGGTTTATATCTGCTGAATCTTCCTACTGCAAAGTATGCGAATAAAATGAGAACATAATTATACTTGATTGGTAAATATCATTCATCTGTAATGAAAAGGAGTAATGGTCATGGTTTCCTACTAGAAAGCAACATCAACCCCACTGAAAGCAGTAAAAAAAAAAAATGTATGACATTACAGATTACAGAGACCTTTCATAGTTTTTCTTGTCTTCTAAAACATTGTTTCCCCCTGAAATTTTAAACCTTTATCTCTGTGTTTTAAAAACAGAGCGAAACATGATGCAGGATTGTCACATACATACCTAAAAGGTAACACTTTTGCCCAATCTTTTTCTTAGTCAATATCAAATTACGATTATCAATTTCATTAATATTTACCTAGCTCTTTGTGTTTCTTGTAACCTTGCTATGCTGTTTATATGCCTGGAATAGAATAGAAAACAAAACAATTGATCAAATGCAAAATAAAGGCAATATCTTAATCAAAATTGTCTTAAAATACAAGTAATATTCATCGGTCCCATTACATGTATGTATCAAACTGCTATTTAAACATACAGTATCTTCCAACTTGTGAGGACGCAAGTTAGCTCAGGCAATAGAGCATTTGTTGAGCCAATGATCATGGGTTCAAATCCACCCCAGGAATGACTGAAGCATTTGCTAGATACATGTATATGTGTTATCAAACCCCTCCCCTAATTTCACAGGTGCAGTAGGAAACATTCTGCCCCACAAGCTAGGACATTAATTGGAGGCCCTGTACGGAATAGTGTCACTACTTTGCACATAAAGAACCCGCTGCCCACTTCATAAGACAATGGGAAGTTACCTACACTTCCTAATCAATTACAGCAGGGTGTGGACTCAAGGGTTACAAATGATGCAATTCACCGTTTTCCCTCCCAGGCCCAGGTGCTTATTAAGACCCCCAATAGCAATTTCTTTCAGAATCGACAACACACATATTGTTCATCATCAGCTGGGTTTAATTTGTCTCTGCTGTGGAGGACCAAATGAAAAACCTTAACTTGATTGTGCTTCTAACTTCAGTCAGCTCTTGTGTTGACACAAGGTCTGTCTTGTTGAGGATGACCAGATCTGCTAGTGCAATTTGCCTGAAAGACAAGAGTGAGAGGAAATTAACTTGTCAAAAACTACATCAATCCTGAACCCATATATACAAAGGGAGTACAACTTAAAGTGGACTCATTCCTTCCCGTTCCCCATTCGAATATACCTTGATTTTAGTGAAAAAAGAAAAAAGGTGAAATCCACCATGGAGACGGCAGAAATCAAAGCTCTTTTCCGTGGAGAGTTAATGGAGTTTGAAAAATTGCTATTGAATAAATTAGACGATTGAATAAACTAGTAAAGTTAGTTCTAAGAAGTTGAACAGTTTCCAAAAAGACTTAAGCAAATTGCATAGGGCACTGAGGGAATGGAACAAATCTAAACTCCAAAAGATAAGAAAAAAGAAAGAAAAAAAGGAAACATGGAGCAGTATATCCAGCACCGCAGAGTTCATGCTGAAACAAGAATATGATTACCGTATTTGCCGGCGTAAAGGCCGCAGTATTTTTGGAAGAGAAAATACCAAAAAGTTGGGGTACGGCCTTTACGGCGAAAGAGTAAAAAAAAAAAAAAAATCAAGTCAAAACCAGCACGAATTTGCACATATGGGACTTACGAACGGTACAATAAGTTATACCACTATGGTACAGGACATTGAACACATCTTACCAACAATTTTATCTTGCATTGTTGACATGAATACGAAAATAAATTGCTAAACCAACATTTGCCGATAGATCTTGATCTAAGTTCGTGCCAATGCATTGCAAAAGTAAAGGAAGGGACCATTTAAACGGAGCTGCCGCGAAGCATCCATCCGAAGTCGCCATTTTGTTTTCCATTTCATGCAGTTTCGCATTACACCGTACATTGTGGTAGGGGTATATATCGGACACCAAATCTGCCCGCGATCACTTTTGAGCTAAACTTCCAGTAAATTATAAGAAAATTGATGAATTTGGTATCAGTTTGTAAAAAAAAAATAGTGTTTTACGAGAAAATTATGATTATTTTGTTTTGTCCGTTGGTTTTTTTCCCTTTTATTGCCTTTTTTTTTTCCTCTTTGAAATGTCAAAGTTGGGGTGCGGCCTATTCGGCGATGCGGCCTTATCGCCGGCAAATATGGTACACATCTCATCAACCACAGTGACTGCCCAGATAACATAGCAGAGGGTAAGAGCATTCTAGAACATCAACAAAAACATATCAATCTTGCAAATCAATCTCTATTCGGATGGTTTAACCATATCCGAATATGAATCTTCCAGTAAAGCCAGTTTATCATGTTATACATGTAATTTATCTTTAATGGTAATTTTGTTTTTTGTTTTAAATTAAGCATTGTATCTATTATTTAGTATCTAGTATCTAGAATTTGTGCTCCTGGTCAGCTTTTGTGATCGTATTGTATTTTGTTATGCATTTTTTTGTAATAATGTAAGGATGTAAACTATGTATGTATCAGTCTGTGGACTGTTTTACAAGGAAAATTATCAATAAACACATATGAATGACTAATAGAGGGAATGCAAAATCATAACTGCCTCATATAACTTTGTAACTATTACTTGCTATCTATTTTTTCATTCATTATCATCACTATAAAATTGCATATAATTGCAACAACCAAAAATAGTTGTATTTTGAATCCTTCTTTGTATAATAATGATTTTTTCTTCTCACCTGACAGCCTCGTTGAGAATTCCTTCTGGCTTTTCTTCTTTTATATGTTGTAGCCCAAACTTGGCATCTATTACTGTGATAATACCTGAATGAGAAAAGTAATAATAAAGCATTGCATTTTGCTAAGAGTATTTAGCATGAGTACATGATAGTCAAAAGTTGAGTGATAATAGTATAAAGGCTCATGTAGTCACCTTAACAGTGAACTTTGAATTTTAATAATCTGTGATGTTGCAATTTCTCTATGAAATCTTTAATAATAATAATAATACTCAGCTTTTATATAGCGCAAATTACAATTAAGTCTATAAGCGCTTCCAAACTTGGAGATTTTTACGCTGGCTTTAGCTGTGCTGCCATTAGGCATTACGGCGCTCTAGCATTTCAAGGAATTAATTCCTGCCAGTTATCTATTTACATCACCTGGGTTGAGTGTGGCAAATGTAGATCATTAGTGCTGCGACGGGACTCGAACCGCGGAACTTGTGACATAACCACGACACCTCTTTAGACAGGGTAGCTTCTATATTAAAGTAAAATATGTAATGATCCAAAATATGAACTTTAGTCCACCGCTCTGTACATTTGCTGCAACACTTGAGCTTGCTACAAATGACATGACTTTAACTTCATGGAACTATTACAAGCGCAGTTTTTAATTAGCTTTCTTATTCATCTATGACTGTCTTTCTTATCATTGAGGTTCTATAGTCGTCTATCTCCTTATAATATAACCTGGATGAAGATGTAGTGCTTACCATCGAGATATATCTCACTTCCAAGCTCGTCATCTAGCCAAAATATAGAGGCAATGGGACCTGGTAAAAGAAAAGGAAAATAATGGATGATCACAGTCAAGTTTCTCTGCTACCAGTCATCTCTCTTCTTCTCGGGTCACTACACAACACAAATCAAATTTTCACTACCACAATTACAATATTTGGACATAGAGGGCAGCACCAACCATGGGGTATATTCGGCAAAGGCACTTTCGGTTCCAATACAAATACGATGGGTTGAGAACTGGTAAGTCAGATAGAGATCATAGTTTTGAATCAATAAAGTATAAGTAACAGGTTATGATGGTACCTACATAGATCTCATCAGATCATCAGGGGAGAGCATGAAACCTGAACAATAGTTTAGTAAAATAAGGAAGTAGTTGACACTGCTGTACAATCTCTATGGAAGCTGGAAGAACCCTGTCTTATTGTCTTCCCCAGTATCGTATCTACGCATGTGCTGACTGCGCAGTGTGGGAGGAAGGTTGCCATCTACTGTCGAACATACTATTTACGGTAGGGTCAATTCGGACACAGAATCTAGCCTTCGTACTGAACCCCTTTAGATCTTTAGGAGTTAAGTGTCCTGAGGATCTATTTTGGGAATTTCTCAATTTTTTCTTCATTTTCCGAAAGAGCATCAAAAATAATGTCCGATTGTCGAAAACCAATTGAATATGTTAAGTATTGGCTGAGATATGACCATCTGAATAAATAGATTTCCTATAGGAAGTCAGTGTTATATTGCTCTAGCTCGTAATGTTATGAAATGAGAGAAAAATTGAGAAATTCCAAAAATATATTTTTGATGACGTCACACTTCACCACTCTATTGCCTCTACTGCAAGGCTAATAGAGGAACAAGCATTTGACTATCTAGTATGAAGGAGTGACTTCTTACCTGGATCAGCTAAGCCCGTGGTTTCAAGTAGAATATAGTCAAACTTCCCTCTTTTCTTCATCAGATTCTCAATGGCTTGTACTCCATTGTCTCTGAAAATATAAATTGATCAATCATGATAAGTAAACAATAAGTATTTGTGGTTTGATTGTGTGTGTGTGTGTGGGGGGGGGGGGGGGGGGGGGGGGGGGGGGTAACTATCAATTAACAAGAGCATGAATGACAAGCACACACAAATGAAATTTAACTCATTTTGGTGTTTTCCTACCCAGAACTGGTTCCCCATAACAGTTTCTATAATGGACAAATACCATCAATGTGACACTACCATGTTTTTCATTTCTTAATATTAATCTATGACTTTTTTTTGAAAACCATAACTCTCAACATCACTGCCATTAGGCAAGATTTCCACATTGAAAGAACTGAAAGACACTGCATAGAATTATCATCTAAAATTTAGTATTGATTATTATTGATATATTCGCCTGCTCATCAAACACCCTATGCAATTGTTGAATATTTTCTGACCAAGGAAACAAAATATATAATAAATAATTGTATATTAATGGAAGATACCTAATGTTAGTTCAATGTTTATAGAAATGTAAAACTACATTTCTTTTTCTTGTATTTCCACTGATTTGAAGCATAACTTTAATGGCGTAGATTTGCAAGCCAGTCGACTTACTTGACCGAACAGCATAGGCAACCATTACGCAACTCAAGCCACTCTTCATACAGCTCTCCTGATTGGCCGATTGACATAGACTGCTCCACTGCACTACCTAAACAGGTGGGGGGGAAACATCAAACATGTACCGGTATATGCATTTAAGCATTAAACATCCATCACAAATATACATAATATACATAATGTTTAGCTCAGTATTTGCTTAGCATTTTGAAAATACTAGTATTTACTTTAGTGCCCCTTTCATGTTATTCAATACATTGGCGTGACCCTTTCATTCCTCTTTCACAAGTGCCAAAATGTATCTTTCTCTTTGACTTTCACCTATCTTTGCAATGCTTTCTTCTGGAAAACATGAACTGAACATACGATTCATTATCTTTCATTACTCTAGCTATTCCATAAAAACAAATTTGAAGACTAAACTTATTAACTCTTTAATTCTGTCTCTCCCTTTGCTAACTTATATTTTAAATTGAAATCTGCATGAAACATGTGTAACTCCATAAAGGAGCAATATCAGATTGGATAACAGAAGAAGCTAAACAACGCATTAAAACCATGAGAGACAAAGTCTACCTGCTCCAAACTCATTCAGTATGACTGCAATCTTCTTCTCGTGCTGCTCAGTCAGAATATAATTCAAGAGAGTTGTCTTCCCAGCACCTGTGCAAGAAGAAAAATATACAGTGTTCAATACATATTATTTGTAAGTAATAAACTGTTATATATTTGAATTTTTCAAAAGGATCCAACAAATTATCAAGAACAGTGCTCACTTCACATCATTTGTAAGTGCTTAAACTTAAACATTTCAATTCCAATTTTAAAAAAAATTCAAACAAATTATAAAGAACACCATCGCCCAACAACATGATATTGAGAATGTAGATATCAATGGCATTATTTACAGAAGGTAGATATTTAAAGATTTATATGTATAGGTGAAGCCAATTTACATGTATTGTGCTACGAGTTTAGAGAAATGCTTACTGAGGGGATATCTATTTCACATTTGTTTCATATACCTTGCTACCCACACTATTTTCTTTTTTTTTCATCTCAAGTGGATTAGCATTTTAATTTTCTGGGGATCAGATATCCATGGAATAAGAAAATGCTCTACAAATTTTGGATTATTAGTCTTGGGCAGATTGTGCCAGACACAGTCGCAAGATGCAAGTTTACTGGAGATATCCAACTGCATTGTAAACAGCAACAGATAAATCCAAATACTGGTAGATGTTATAATTGTATGGAGGTCTTTTTTGTGATACCCTATGCCTCGATCATCAACAGCAATGTAGATTAAAAGATCTAGGGGCAAAAATGCCACTTAAAGGGGGGCTTGGTTGGCACTCCTAGGCCCTGTCTAACAAGAGTTGCGATTGATCCCTATCAATCAAAAGTTTGCAGTCTCCTATCTTTGATGTACATGGTTGCAATGATATCAATCACAATTAAGTTGCGATCAATTCTAACTCTTTAAAGGACAGGGCCCAGGGCTCAATAAATTAAGGAATAACTTTTTTGGCTTGTTGAGGTAATGTGAACGTAGCCCTGTGCTTAAAGTTCAAACCTACCAAGGAACCCTGTGATGATGGTGACCGGAATCTTGCACGCTGGTTCATCGTTGACCTCTGGCCTCACCGGTACCGGGATCAGGTCTGGACACTCGTCATCGGAGCTGACGTCAGACATGGTCACTGATTATCTGGAAAGAAGAGTACAAAACCAAATGATTCAAATAAGAATATTAATATAATATTATAAGGGGTATTCTTTATACATGTATATGTTTCAGTTTAATTTAGCAGCATCACTATACTAGTATACTTTGCGTACAATAATAAATTTAAGACATTCTCTATTGATTTTCAAAACCCAATTTTTAAAAACTCACCAGAATTCACTAAAAACTGGCACTATAATCCAATTGATGACACCTACATTATTAAATAGCAATAAATACATTAATACAATCAATTCAACTCAACTATGTTGGAAAACATACTTAGAAAATTTAAATTTGAAATCTACCATGATCAATCTTGGTGAAGAGCCACTTCATATTCATTGTGTACATTAATGGGTCGCAGCGCTTGAATCTCTGAGACAAAAATTGCAACTCGACCAAAAAAAAAATTGGCCACGCAAAAATGGGTTCATATCGTAAACAAGAAAAAAAACGATTTGGACCGATTTTTAGTGTGGCTTACAGATTAATAACCTGGAAGAGTAACCAAGGCAAGAGTCAGACTATCACTGGGAAAAACCACTCCAGCAAAGCATAGAGTCAATGCTAATGCGTATTGACCTCTAGCCGCTGTATACTTGTCGAGAGGCAGCAATTGCACACAATGTACACATTGCACACAATAGCACGCTAATGCACACAATGAATACAAAGTGGCTGATTGGCAAGTATGACAGTAGACTCACGATTTGAAGTATTTTTATTAACATCAGTAAGTTGAAAAGATTGTATTTTACTGCTATTTAGGTGTCATCAATTGTCACTATAGTACTGATTTTTAGTGAACTCAGTTGAGTTATGTACAGTAGTGCTTTAAAATGTGAGAATCAATAGATGTTGTCTAAACAATTTTTAATACACAGCCAATAATGATGCAATTATGCCTGTGTGTGGGAAAAACAAAACGGAAAAACAACACACGAGGGCGAAAAATATCAGTGCGGATTTCTTCATTTTTTGGACACGATTTTAAACATGGATTATGAAAGGAAACATCACAAACTCTTCCTAATCACCATTAAATATAAGATGTTAAATTTTGAGCATTAAATTAAATAGTAACTATAACTAGTCTAGACTAGGCACATTCATGGGACACTAGAGGGCGCTTCGCGCTCGTACGAAAATCTGAATGGCCTTGCTGCGGTGGGTCGGCAATAATCAGCCCAAAACTTGGATATGGGAGAGTGGAAGGATATATCTTTTTTATAATGTTATCAGGGAGGTGTTTCACAAAGATCCTAAGTAGAACTTAACACTAAGTTGGACTTAAAAATTATGGACAGCCATTGGAGCCTTAAAATGAAATATATTCAAAAGCAAAAATTCAAGTATTTTAGACTTTTTTTTATATATTCCACATCAAGAACATGAAATCTCCTTGATGATAGAAAATATGAATGATTTGAATCAACATTTTATGCCTTTCAAAAAAACTTTTACAAAATATTTTCAAAGATGCTAACGGCTTTCCATCATTTTTAAGTCCAACTTAGAGATAAGTTCAACTTAGAATCTTTGTGAAACACCCCCCTGGTCTTACCCTTAACCATCCCATGTTTAATCTATGTAGAAATAACATGCGAGTACGATAAGAGAAACATCGGGCCCATTACTGATGCAACTTTTGAAATATTAGCCTAGAAATGACCACCAAACGGAAAAAAATGACATTTTTTCCCCGACAAATCTTCATAAAATCTGAGTTATAAACAAGTCACATCTAGGTACACTAATACAAATACGATTTTCTGAAAATTAAGGTATGATTTATTAAGTTTCTTTCAAGTATATTTCTGCGCATTGCAGCGCCAATATTCTACACTGCTTCAAAATCACCCTTGAAATTTTTGTTTGCAACGAATTTGTTACGAGGTCCGCGAGTGTTCCCCGTTCCTTGCTTGTTGAAAGTTTGGTAATACATAGTTTCCATTGACTCGCGCACGAAAAAATGGTCGAAAACAAAATGTCAAATGAAGAAATAAACAAGCTTTTGTATAGTTATAAGAGTTCTACTGAGGTTTCTTTGTCGATTTAATTTATTATATAGTCTCAATTAGAATTCAGAATTATCTCACTGAAAAGTTAAGAAACCGACGATGTTCTCGATCGTAGTTATTTTCATTTTGCCAGCAGCCGATCTAGCGTTGTTTGGGCAAAAAGCTAGGCCGCTGCCTACCCACCGCGAACCTTTCCGAGTCCCGCTAAAATGGCGCTCTGCGGAGCTCCGCGGGTGCGTTGGTATCGCTGCAAACTCTCAGCCGGCTAGCTCCCCACGACGGACCATTCGCGGTATGGCGAGAGTGTGTGCGCGAGGTATGATTTTGGATTCGAGAACGCACGTAATGCAACCGTGCGCGTCATTTTCAGCTGTCGAATGTATACGACCAATTTTACATGTACGATTTTTAGTACAGATACTTGGTCAGTTTTCTTTTTATAGAGTAAAGTACCCGGTTTTCGGCCACTTAAGACAAAATCCTATTTATTGGACTCTTTACTTCCTATTTATTATCATTTCTTGTTCAAATCATGAAGCAAATATTATTATTATTTAAACAAAAAAAGAATCCCCCAAAAAAATCACGAATTGCCATGACAATATTCATTTCAATTTTCACTGTTTTGGAGCCGGTTATCGGCCGAGCGTTTCAGTTTACGGCCGCATGTACAAAGTCAATAGGAAGCGCTCGCGCGTGCCGTGCGTTTCTGCGCTGATGTATAGCACAAGCGGGCGGAGCAGGTATCCCACGCCGGAGCTCCCGGGTGCTCGCCTGACCGAATACAGGCACAGCGGTGATCGGAAGTTGGAATCTGAATTAGACGGACATATCGTGTGTGCGTCGCGGTGTGCGGCTGCATTGATTTAATACATGCGATGAGATACTTTTGAGCTTGCGACCAGCACAAAATCGGGCTCTATATCTGAAAAATACTTGAAATAAAGCTCATTTTATGGTACCCATATTTCTTACATACACGCGTAAGAAACTCGATTTTTCAGATTTGGGTAGCGGGACCGCCGATTACATCGCTAAAATGTGATATTTTAGGATATATTTTTCATTGCAAATGTGGTTCTTCAGAGACACTGGCATGGTATGGTATGTGTGGGATATGTGTTATGCTATTATGCGATGTATTTTAAAGTGATTTTACCATGTATCCAACCAATTGGCCGAAAACCGGAGCTGACCGATTACCGGGTACTTTACTCTATCTTTGGTTTTACAACATTTAAAAATATAATTTCTTCAAATTTGCTCCTGACTCGGTTCAGACTAATTGTATGATGTGTTTTCAAGTCAGTTTTTTGAATATATTTTTTTGCATGAATTTGCCTATCTAGACTAGATCTAGAGTAAAGTACCCGGTTTTCGGCCACTTAAGACAAAATCCTATTTATTGGACTCTTTACTTCCTATTTATTATCATTTCTTGTTCAAATCATGAAGCAAATATTATTATTATTTAAACAAAAAAAGAATCCCAGAAAAAAATCACGAATTACCATGACAATATTCATTTCAATTTTCACTGTTTTGGAGCCGGTTATCGGCCGAGCGTTTCAGTTTACGGCCGCATGTACAAAGTCAATAGGAAGCGCTGGCGCGCGCCGTGCGTTTCCGCGCTGATGTATAGCACAAGCGGGCGGAGCAGGTATCCCACGCCGGAGCTCCTGGGTGCTCGCCTGGCCGAATACAGGCACAGCAGTGATCGGAAGTTGGAATCTGAATTAGACGGACATATCGTGTGTGCGTCGCGGTGTGCGGCTGCATTGATTTAATACATGCGATGAGATACTTTTGAGCTTGCGACCAGCACAAAATCGGGCTCTATATCTGAAAAATACTTGAAATAAAGCTCATTTTATGGTACCCATATTTCTTACATACACGCGTAAGAAACTCAATTTTTCAGATTTGGGTAGCGGGACCGCCGATTACATCGCTAAAATGTGATATTTTAGGATATATTTTTCATTGCAAATGTGGTTCTTCAGTGACACTGGCATGGTATGGTATGTGTGGGATATGTGTAGGGATGTTACAAAATTTTGAGATTTTGTATACTTTACCTGTGATATACCTTAGCAGATAAAGCATCAGAAGACCTTTCATTTGATACCTAATTCACTTCCTTACCTTCAGTATTAAGGAAGTTACGGTCATTTTTTACATGGAAAATTAAGCTGTCGCTCCCCATTCACTTACTATTGACTTAAGAAAAAAGCTGTGATCGAGGAACAACCAAATACAAGTCATTCAACAATGTGAAACTCTGTATCTTTCTTGAACCTCATCAGAACTCAGTGAAATTTTCACTACTTATAGATTTAAGCATTTGGAAAAAGAAAAGAACTTTTCATCTTGACTTGACTCAATTAATTGGTTAATTAATTAGCAAAGTCATTGATTGGTACACAATGTTTATCTTGATCTTACCTCTATGAAACTGTGTTGATCATTAGATGATGATGATACACTTTGTTATTATTATTATTGGAAACAAATTATCTACTTAATAAAATTGCTTACCTCAATTTTCTTTTTTCATTGAACAGGACTGAGAGAACATGTAAGAACTTTAGCAAAGCACAAGATCCATGTGCAGCAGATCAGCAGAAGACACCCCATCCCCCTCCCCCCCCCCCCCCATAAAAAAAAAAAAAAAAAAAAAAAAAAAAATCAATAATTATTATGCTGGGCTTAACATTAACGACCTCCTCCCCCTCCCCCCCCCCCCCCGATTTGTTATTATTTTTTAAATCAATAATTATATGCTCGGCTTAACATTAACGACCCCCCCCCCCCTCCCCCCCCCCCAAAAAAAAAAATAAATAAAATAAAATAAATAAATAAATAAATAAATAAATCAATCAATAATTAAATACTGGGCTTAACAACACCCCCCCCCCCCACACCTAGGATCCAGTGAAAAAATACACGGGGGCTCAGGGCGAATTTGCCCCCGAAATGCCCAAAAGAGCCCCCAAAAATCAGAAAAGAGCCCCAGTAAATTTGCATAGATCTAGAGTTCAATGCAAAACAAATTTTAGAGTGTTATTTTCATGCAGGCAAGCTTGAAAAGTAGCCCCCGAAAAATAAATATTAATTTTTTCCCTGCTAGAATCCATGCAGGTATTTCAATGTTTATATTTGTTTATAATTTTTAATATTTGCAAAAAACGATAAAAACAAGGTCAATCTGACAGAGCATACGTTCCATAACAATAAAACAAAGATCTGTCTGGAGAAAGTCACTCGATTTTCCAACTTTTCATTCCTGTTATGTTTGTAAAATCCACATTCATTGTCTTAATCCTGGCCAAAATGAATGGTTTCTTTTCATATTATGTACGAATGATGTATAAATTATCGATATTTTTCATGATTTCATACTCATAATCAGTATTTTCATATAAAAACTGGGGTAGAAAACGGTATTTTCTTCGCATCGTTTGCATCAATCGCACGATCACCACACACAACAAGTCACGTACACACGCATGCGCTGTAGCACCCTCACAGCGCTGTGCACTCTCACTCGGTGACTGCCGTTCGAAGTTGCAAAACATGACATGACATCCATCAATTCCGGGCCTAAAAATACACATTTCGAGTCGTAGGATTTCGATAAAATTTCACAAGAGCACAGATAAATAGGTAAGCTATCGGTCTGCTTACTTTTTTTGAAGTCCTACCGACTCGATCCTTAAGTAAAAGACGGTGGAAGTTAACTCTCATTTTGTTTGCTCTCT
The DNA here is from genome assembly GCA_035222895.1 of Strongylocentrotus droebachiensis. Lineage (NCBI taxonomy): Eukaryota > Metazoa > Echinodermata > Echinoidea > Camarodonta > Strongylocentrotidae > Strongylocentrotus > Strongylocentrotus droebachiensis. The sequence continues at coordinate 25,349 of JAVYIG010008569.1, forward strand.
GGTGATCGTTGTGATGAAAAATCTCCATATGAAGTGGATACCAAATTAAAGAGGAAAGTTTAACGAATATGATGAAACTAGTATCCGAAATATCAAACCCCTATAACAGCTACGAAAATGGTGTTTTAAGGGGAGTCCCCCACACCGTTCGCATTTGGGCGCGCACGCAAGAAGTCAGATTTTGATCACCGCTCAGCGCCGGGATTGTAACGTACCTAATATGTGTTATGCTATTATGCGATGTATTTTAAAGTGATTTTACCATGTATCCAACCAATTGGCCGAAAACCGGAGCTGACCGATTACCGGGTTACGGGTACTTTACTCTAGATCTAGGCCTGAACCTTTTCCTAATGTATTTTGGGCTCCTATTACTAGTTGATATACAATATAGATCTATCGACCAATAGTTTCGACTGGTGTGATTTATTCATACTTGTATCATAAACCCAATCTCACTTTCCAAACACCCTACAGGCTACAGTACAGGTTCATTGTCAATGTTAATATGAAATAGGGTTACACATAAATCAATACGTGGGACGCCAGTAAAATAGTCACGCACAAAACTACTTAAAATCACACAATTTCAATGTGAATAAAATAATTTTGAATATCAGCATACCTTAGTTTAGTGATACAGCTCCCAAAGGTATGTTTTTATGGAATGAATTTGTAAATATCTCGAATTTTCTGCGGTAGATCGAGCACTTTTTACTTGGGCGATAATGATTGAACTTAGAGGTTAGAAAAGGGGATTTCCATAGGTGCGATTGTAACTACGGTATCTTCAAAGAGTGCAGTTTATTCATCTTATAAAAAAACTGCCAACCTCCCCAAATTATAGTTTTTTAAAGATCGGAATATGGGAAAAAGGGAGACCATTTGACACATTATTTCATTAATTTGTGTTTGGCCATATAGTACGTTTTCAGGTTGGAAATTTTAGTAGAAACAAATATGTTATTTTTAATGTCACGATCTCCGAATGTTTTGAGAATAATAAAGACAATCTAGCGGGGGTGACGAGCTCTATATACAATGTAGTTTAAAGACCCTATCCCCGATAACAATACAACTTTATATCAATGGGAAACTGAATCAGACAGAAAATAGCTCATGCGAGGCGATCAGTCGTGCTTGATTAATGCAAAGTCATTGTCACTATAAACATGACTGACAAAGAAAGCGGACAAAATATACAATTCCTCAGATAGACAAAGGAACATCCCTTCACTGCTATTATGTAAAAAATGTGTCACATGCATATTCACCTGTTCTACAGATTTTTACATAATAGCAGTGAAGGGGTGTTCTTTTGTCTACCTGAGGAACTGTATATTTTGTCCGCTTTCTTCAGTCATGTTCATAGTGTGTGAATATGCGTATACTCCACTGTCTCCACATAAGATGATGTCATTAAACTAAAGGTATAATACAAAGTTTCGGTATGGGGTCATGAATTTGGTTCAAATGAACATATTGGAAGCCGTGATCTTACAATATTCAGTGATCGTTGTCGCGGTTGAAATCGAGTCTAAAGTTATGAAATTGTAAATAATAAACTCTTTATGTTGTATAGCTCCCTCGCAAGGTCAATATATTATTTAAGCTATCAAACATTGTTTCTTGATTAAAATCGACCGATTAGCTATTCCCGTTCGGAAATTATATATCACAACTACATATTCTGAAATTTTCATGATCGCAGCTACCATCGTCCTGCCGTAGGTGCTATTTGAAATTTGTCAAAATTTACCGGGAGTACCGGTAAATTGTTATATTCTATTTTTCTCAAAAGCAGAAGTGATTTAGGGGATAACATTTCTAGTGATTAAAATACATCCACAGGGGCATCAAAATCACTATCCACCAAATTTTCAAACCTTTCCCAAAACTTTGTATTACCTTTAACAGTTTTTAGTTGACAAATTCCGATTTCAAAGCTTTATATTTCGAGTGTCAAGTCAGTGAGATTATTACTCCTTTGACAGAAACATTATTGCAAAATATGGCTTGAATTCTACCCATCTTACAATGTAGTAATCTCGAATCACCGTAGTCCTGCATGGACACAAGTGACTTGTAATGAAATGCCACCTTAAAGTTACTTTAGCTGTTTAACTTTCGAATGATGTCTCTAATAATTCGTGTATAGTATATAATTAGTTTTTTTAAACAGTTAACAAAATTACTGAAGGATGGACTATTGTTGATGTAGGTCGATTAAATTGTTCTGAGTTGTATTTTGTGATAAGTAACGATAATGAAGAAAAAAAAACTCTAGAAGTTTTGTTCAAGATTCAAGTTGTCCATAATGATATAGAAATCTATCCATAATTGGTGTTATACAATATAAAGATATAGGCATAAACATCAGATATTGTATACTGAGAGCCAAAGGATTTTGACTTAATATTGAACAAGAATGAGTCAATTCACTATTCCATATTCTTTGTGAGACAGGTGGTCACCAAATCAGGTTTGACTGACTATGATCACACGGCCAATATGCCCATCTATTTCCTTTTTAAAAGTAGATTCTAGGAATAATGCTTAGAATGAAATCCAATGCAGGGTCGGAAATACGAGCGTGTGGAAATATTTTTGTTAAGGTAATAGCGATTTTGTACATTGTATTTTATCAATTAATTTTTAAATTCGCTTTTCTTGTACTGTTGCAATTGTTAAATTTGTATTGCGTCTTATTTTGAATTGTATATAGGCCTAATTTTGTAGGCCTATGTGATTTTTTTTTAATGAATGCACGGACTTGCAGAAGAACAGCCGTTGGCTGAAACAAGTGATCCGTGCATTGTTGAAATAAAATAATTAAAAATGAAATGAAAATGAAATGAAAAGGAAGGATTTTGAGCGAAATCTGCATGCTGGCTCTGGAATTCCTGCGATTGCTGGAAACAAAATCGGCCCTCGAGATCCCAAGCAGAAACTTGTCGTCTTGCGACTGCGTTTCCATACATGGCAAGTCTGCCTATGCCACGTTTCCTTTCATTTTGTTCTGCTGCTTTTTCTTTTTTCTCTCCGCCGTCCCTCCCCCACCTTCTTCAAAACTCTGAGTAATTCTGATATTGTGAGCTGGACAAAAGTTTACTGTAATGGTTATTTTCCACACACAAAATTCTAGAAATCAAAATAAATCCCATGATCATTACAATTGAAACAAATTAACGGAATATAACCAACATTTATGATTATGTATCTATTCAATATATATTGGACGGACCCAAGGGCACTGGAAGGATAACCTCTGAAGAGAGAGGGAATAAAATGTGTTTGAAAAATATTGGGGGGAATTGTGGTTAATCCCCGGATAATTATGTTTGGATATCCACTCGGGAAAAAGGGAATTGTATAGCTATGTCTCCAAAAATTAGCTATCACAAGTCATGATGTCTTTTGGTTGTGGTTAAAATTAGTGATAGACACACCAAGTGAATGCATATAATACACCTGATTGTATTAATTTTTCATCATAAACCATTAACCTCCCCACAGTTTTAGTCGTTGTAAAGAGTATTATTTCCTTCTACAAAATAATATATTAAGTACTCAAATCCGGGTAAAGCTTGTTAGTCCCCGCATGACATGTCAACATTTTTTGTAATTTACAAACAGTAGTGGTAAAAGAAGAGCAAAATGAAATAAGAATTGTTTTTTGGCCAGCGGTAAATGAAGGCCATCTTCCTATATTGGTCCATTTCTTTGTAGGTTTTAAGTTTCAACTGAAAGAATATATAATTTACAATTATGTACTTTCATAAATTCACTTAGAGTACCCAGATAGGACTATATATTTTCAACGCTCATCAAGTGTATTATCATTCATATTTTTTGCTGATGACTCAAGTGTATTTTTTTCTCATAAATGTCCACAAATATTGTTGAATACTGTTAATGAAGAGTTTCGAAAAGTAATGAAGTGGATTAATGCTAATAAGTTATCCTTGAATCTTCAGAAAACTAATTATATACTGTTCAGTAATTCAGTTAATATTTTGCCGGGCGAAGTGGCATTTAATAATAACCCAATTGAGAGAGTAACTTCAACAAAATTTCTTGGGATATACATAGATGAGAAACTGAATTGGAAAACTCATGTGGACAAATTAAGTAAAGTGGTGTCAAGAAATACTGGTGTTATTTATAAGTTGAGATCATGTATACCTCAAGAAGTATTGTTCATTTTGTACTCTACTCTTATTTTATCATATATTAATTATGGTATGTTGGCATGGGGCAAATCATTCAAAACTCAAATCCACAGGCTCTTTGTTGTACAGAAGCGGGTTATTAGAATAATTTGTAAAGCGAATTATCGTGCACATACAAATCTACTTTATTATGAAAACGGTATTCTAAAACTTGAAGATCTCTATTCAATGCAACTTGGAACGCTCATGTTTAGCATTCACTCTGGGGACCTCCCTCCTGCCCTTGCTCAAATCTTTAGAAGAAATAACCAAATTCACAGCTATAATACTAGACAGGCTTCTGCTCTCCATTTACCATATGCAAGGACAACATTCACTCTGAATACTCTAATGTCCACTGGCCCCAGGTTCTGGAATTCACTTGATACTACTATAACAAATGCTTCAAGTATCTCAGTTTTTAAACGTAGACTTAAGTCATATTTACTTCACAAGTATGTCGATGACACATGAATGTGTTATCAAGCTTCATTTTTCGTGTACTGTAGCATATTAAACTCTACTCTCGATCTATTTTTTGTTATTTCTTGACTTTGACATAATCCCTTCTAGCTATCCCTTTTCTTTTTTTTTTCTCTCTCTTCTTCTTTCTCATCTGTACATATATTCCTACTTGTCGTTCTTGACCTCTGCACTCAGAGAGCAATAACTCATCAATGTCTCGACTTGGTGTCAGCTTGGGTTTGTCCATATTAGATCGCCCTCCCATGGGTGGGTTGATTTTTGCTCATATGATACATTTTTTTCACTCACACGGTGAGTTTGTTAGCTCACCCGGTGTGATGGGGATGTGCGCATCTTCAGGTATACTTGTTGTAGTCATCCATGCTGTGGTCGATGCATCGTTGGGTAGTTGTTCTCTGAGAGTATTTTGTAAATAGTTTTATATATTCCATATTTGTTGTTGTATTCATGAATCAGTTATCTTTGTCACACCATATGAGGGGGCCTTAACTTAACAAGCTGTGCTTCAACCAAGGTCTCCTCGTCTTTCTCTATTCTACATTGTACTGTTATTGTGCTGTTATGATTATACTCTATTATATTTTGTCACATGTGTTTTCTGGAAGACAAATAAACTTGAACTTGAACTTGATAATTATTATTCCAGTTCTGAACTGGATTTGACTGTTTTTGTGAACTATAGTGTCATTCAACGTAGGTGGCGCTTTAACTGAAAACAAAACCGTATTATTTGCGATATTGCTTCCGCATTGCAAGTGAACGCCTCACTTTGTCTCATTTGTTGCACCAATTGTGCTAGTTTTCCTCTTCAGTTCCTACGTAGACGAAGTGAGTACAATTTTTAATACCTCTTCAAGCAGTACATTATTGTATAAGATGTGAAATGTATGATCTAAGACTAAGTTGCGTGTAGACAGATGTTGAAGTTGACAATGACATGTCATTGTTGTGGCGGCGCGTGCTAGGCCGCAGCCAGGCGCTCACCGTGCGCTGAACTCTGGCGTGGCTCTCGCTCTCCGTGGCATGGCGGTAAAACAAAGGCGTTACCCCTCTACTATCATATCGGTATTCAATCAATGTCTGAAGTTCAACATCTAGTACTTGACTATAATTGTAGGCTATTTGTACTGTCTAAATAATGAGTAATGAAAACACACTACACTTAAAAAGAAAATGCGCCAGCCGGTAGATCTTTGCAACTACGATAGACTACAGCAATGCTTGCGTCACTTACCTGCTTACTCAACTCAAGTCAAACCACTCAAATGAGGATATTATTATTATAGATCTACCACACATGGCTGCATTACCATGAATACTATAGCTATCCTGGCTGTGTATTAAAAACTGTTCTATTGATTCTCAACATTTCAAACACCACTTTAAAAAACTCCAATATGTTCAATCAAAATAGATCTTTAGTGACAATTGATGAAACCTAGATCTAGATCTAAATATCAGTAAAAGTAAAACACAATCTTTCAACTTTCTGATGTTAGAAAGAATATTTTGAAAATTCAAATCGTGAGTCTACTCACTCTACTGTCAAACTTGCTGATACTACCGATCAGCGACATCGTACTCATTGTGTGCATTTAATTGTGGGCAGTGTGTGTATTGTATGTAATTGTTGCCTCTCTGCACGTAGTACAGCGCTAGAGGTCAATAGGCATTAGCATCGACTATGCTTTGCTGGAGTGCTACAGCGCAGCTAAGCTCCCTTCTATTCTAAGTTCTACATTTACATGATGTAGCCTTAAGTTATTATTATTAGCCTTAAGGGCATTAAGGGCAAACTAGTCTAGAGCTAGGTGACAATAAATTATGATATTGATATCATCCCCTCCATTAGGCCATGTAAAATTGATTACATGTTGATCGTTCAGATTTTTTGAAAAAGAGGAGGAGGGTGTACCATGTTATTTGATATTTGATATTTTTCCCAAGATGGCTGCCGCGTGTAAAATCCAGCGCTAGAGTGCGGCCGCGCTATCGTGAGATATCTGCGATGCGATGATCAGTCGACTCGATCGACTCATCTCTAGCTAGCTCCTCGACTCAAGCATATACATGCGATATATGCATGCGCAGCGCATGCATCATCGCATCATTTTTTAGCGCAGCTTCACTTCAGCATATCGCCGATCATATAGCATATCAACCACTCTACATTTCAATACAATTTTTTCTAGAGTCTTAGTATGTTTGTACAAGAATATTTGAACAGCGTATTTGAAGAAAAGGTGGAAAAGATGCATATGGTAAGTATTCTGTGTTGTTTTCTGAATAAAAAGAAAATATTTTTTTTTCTTCATATTATCATATTATTATTTGAAATGTCATGGTGTTGGACCTGATCATAATGAAAAGTTTCATTACTACTGTAATTATTTACAAAATTCTTGGACATGTAGTAGTGTACATAATATAAACCACTGTCTTGCAAACGGCTAAATTTATGTTTTGTATCTTCTGAAAAGTGTTAGAAATAAACTAGCTGGCTTTTCCTCAACAAATCACAAAAGAATACAGATTTCGCATCAAAATGGCAAAGCCTGATTACCTTAGCATATTGCAATATCTTATGTACCCGGTAGGTAATCATTTCTTTATAAAGCATTGTTCTGTTAGGTGAAAAGTTATCTTGGTAATTTGTATCCTGGTGTATTCATTTGGAAAGGAAAAGAAATATGAAAGAAAGCAAATATTTGGTTCCGGATAGTTATGTTCTGTTGGTTTGGTGCTTTATAGTACAAGTAGTACCGACAACTGTATTCCCATCATCAATTATTGTGGTTTATGTCTAGAATATAATCTTCCAACCTTGTGTGTATCTCAAGGCTGGTGCATTGATGAGAACAGTGTTAAAATGTACAGCTTTGTGGTACTGAAATGTTCAAGTTCTCTGTATGTAAAGTTATCACATGATCATGATGATTAAACTGAATTTTGAATTGTAAAAAAAAAAAAAAAAAAAAATCAAATATCAAATATAAGGAAGCGGGCGGGGACGATCAACATGAAATCAATTTTACATGGCCTTAATAGATTTAATTTTAGCCGTACTCCTTTGTGAAGGGTGAGGACAAAAAAACTTAAATTCGTTCATAATCACCCACTCCCGAACTCTTGCTTACTACCTTCGGAGCTGCGGAGTTCGCTAGATGATCTTTCTTTCTTCAAAGTTCAAGAATTTAACCAAAGCTATGATAATTTGATGCCTGAGTGATAGCGATTTGCTTACCTTACCTACATGTATCTGTTGTTGAAACTACATTTATTGTTCAACAAAAAGTTTAGCAAGGCATGAATTTATGTAGCAGCAATTTCTGTTTTAAAGCAGAAGTAGAGCAGTAGAGGGCAGCAAATTATTAAGTTCTCACATTACAAACATTGGTTTAGAGATACAGTGGGATGAAATTATAACTTTGTACTTTGGATGGGAGAAGAATTTGGAGTAATTGCAATCACTTGTAACCTACACATGTACCTCAGTACATGTTGCAAGCGATGTCAAGTTACATTGTATCATTAGCCTTGCCAAACTTTTTGTTGAATAATCTTGACCTCCCTTTTGAACAGAATGAAATTAATTTAAAGTCTGGGTATTTTACTTTTGCAAATAAAGGTTTCTTCATACTCTGAGTTCAATGATAGAAATGTACGTACAGTGTGTCCCAGAAAATATGAAACCAGCTTTCATTGCAGAATTTTTCAATGGCAGGTATTTTTTTGTGTCTGTTTTTTCATATTAAATGAAAGTGTGCAGAGAAATATATATATACACAATTGCAATGGAATCTATTGTACGATTGGTGTCAGAAACAGGATATTACAATAAAAGAATTATTTACAAACTCTGAATTTTGCAACTCCATGTCACAATATTTGACCCAACCCGATGGAATGACCCATACAAATAGACTATAGAAACTGCTATTCAGACAAAAAATAAGTTGGTATTGAGTGCAGAGGTACATGTACAGTGTAGGTGTAGTCACTATGAACATGACGGACAAAGAAAGAGGACAAAATATACAGTTCCTCAGGTAGACAAAGGAACATCCCTTCACTGCTATTATGTAAAGATGTGTAGAACAGGTGAATATGCATGTGACACCTGTTCTACACATTTGTACATAATAGCAATGAAGGGATGTTCCTTTGTCTACCTGAGGAACTGTATATTTTGTCCTCTTTCTTTGTCCGTCATGTTCATAGTGAGTTCTCCTGTTGAGTATGTACATGTACTACCAATCACAAATGGCTGATTTTGCTCATTTACAAAGTAATAATCAAATGTATAGACTGCCCTCTGTAGTTCAGTTTACTTCCTTAAAGTATCCATTAAAAACACATAACCTTCCTCAAAGTATTAGCTAAAATGACATGAATATACCATTTATAATGAAGTGCGACTCGAGTAGCTTCAAGTGCTTCAGTTTTCTACAATTAAGATCCACTTAAAACAGATACAATTTATTAACTCTGTTTAATAGTGGTAGAAATAATTAAATCCATTAGATAGGCCAAGTAAAAATAGGTTTCCCAGTGGGATATACTAATATTTTTCCATGAGGAATTCAACTAGAAAATGTATTCTACAAGGTAAACTGTGTACTGTGTTCATACAGATGTGGACCCCCCCCCAACCACCCCCCCACCACCCCCCCCCCCCCCCCCACCACCCCCACCCCCCCCCCCCCACTTACCAATGAACAATTGTGAAGCATATCTCAAATTCAAAACGCCTGTATAGAATCTTGGGGGAAGGAGGGTGGGGGACTATATCAAGTGATTTATTATTCACTTCTCTTTGTTACGTCATTTATGTGATTTAAACAAAAAACTTATTTGTATATATGTTTCTATTTCACCTAAATGGACCCTTCAAACATAAAGTGAGACAGTGTAGTGAACCTTAGATCTGTTGTTGTGTTGCCATGGCATTCCTTGACCGTTCACTCACTCAGTCAATCAACTATTCTGCTATCTGTGCATTCATTCGTTCATTGATTCTCTCATTAATTAATTAATCAATATTTGAAGTGATCAATCAATCCATTAATTAATTCTGAAAGTCTGTCATTGATTAATTCTCATTTATTCATTCGTCTTTGCTCTCTTGTAGGAAAACACCCTATTAAACACCAAAAGCTGATTTCCATAGTGGAAATTACACCAATTACATTTAATTTCAAAATAGCATTAATAATGGCAATCTATAAACAGATGTGAACAGATCTGTTTTTCACCCCCTTCCAGATGGCCTGAATGCCCCACATTGCAAGCCAACTTGAGGAAACCATATATTATTAGGTTGTTTCCGTGGCTTCAAAACCAATACACTTCATAAATATCTGCTGACTCCTTTCCTCAGTCCCCTAATCATTATGATTGCGTTGATTAGCATTCTAATCTGGTTTCATACATTGTTGATGTCGCTGTATTTTTTTATAAGTAAGCTCTTTTTCCTGACCCAGTTACAGGCTTTGGTGTATTCTATTTTCTTTCAGATAAGAATCTAAACATGTAGTTTGCCGTCAGCTTTGATAAGGTCTATCCTGGCTAATGTGATATTGTGGTTTGGCTAATGCGATTTACTTTACAAATCAAATTATTTAAATGTATTGTACCAAAACCTGAAATTGGACCAGGTTTTGAGCAACATCCTCAACATTATCTTGATCTAAGAATATAGACCTCCTTTGATGAAGTTTATGTTAAACTTAAAGCCAGGGGATCTACATGTACATGTATGCAGAACATTATTAAAACGTCCTATTTGAAATGACTTTGGACAGTCAGTGAGTATTTGGTTTTAACACAGCAAACACTTGAATTGAATGAATTGAATACAAAATATTTACAGAATTGATAATTCTGGCGATTTGTGTGAAGATGCTTATGATCGCCATCCCATGAGATAATGTACATGTACCCATGTAAGTCATGGTACATGTAGTTGAACGACATTGGTAAAAAAGCCACCATAGGTAAAAGAAAAGAACCACCTTTAAATATCTGTCAGTTTGTTGCTGTGCTCAAAATTTCCTTAACTTGACACGTTTATTTGGTGTAAAAATACTGTTTCTCTTAAAAATTACTTTATCTGTGCCTGCCTTAGTATTTTCGTAGATGTCTTTTTTAAAATTTAAAGTTCCTTCAAGTCTGTCCATTTTGTGAACATGTCCAGGAAGGTGAGACAGAGTTCAGAGACCGGGAAGAATCACTATCTGATCAGAGAGAGAGAGAGAGAGATACTGAGAGGGGGAAGAGGAAGATGGGGGAAAGGGAAGGAGAGGGAGAGGGAGAGATATAGAGGAGAGGATGATCTATAGAGGAGAGAGAAAGAAAGATGAGGGAGGGAGAGAGAGGTAGAGCAGAGAGAGAGAGAGAGAGAGAGAGAAAGAGAGACAGAGAAGAGAGAGAGATTTATTCTTGGATCTCTTTCTGTTCCATGAGAAGATAAGGATAGAAAGAATACACCCAGGGTTTGTATCAAATTTAAAAGAGGGACACAAATAAACGGTTGGAAGGAAATAAAATTGAGATTCGTTTTGGTGGCATCCTGTGAGCTGCTTAATAGCATGTTTATTCATGGAATACTTGAAGTAGTAGAGAGAGAGTTCAAGCACCCGGAAGCCTCGGGTCCAGAAATTTATTATTTCCTTTCCTTGCTTTTCCTTCCTCTTTCTCCACTTTTATGTACATTTCTCTCACAATCGTCTAGCTGGTTCTCTACCCGAAAGGGTTCTGTATGAGGCTATGAGCCATTATTTTCTTGAGGGTTATATTTTTGCAATATTTTGTAAGGTTCCGTATGTGCAACACACAAAAATAAGCAGGCAATGCAGGCTTGCCAAAACCTGTCTTTGGAGTACATGTACATTTAGCCTGTGTTATCGTAAAGACCCCAACATAACAACCCATTCATGTACACTGCAGTGACATTGTACATTCATACATTTATCACTGTCTTTGTGAAACTATTTGTGAGCCAAAATATCAAATTATATGGTACACAATTTACACATAAATGTAGATTAAGTCTGCCAAAATGTAGATTAAGTCTGCCATGCACCTTTGCAAGGAGAAATGATTGGCAGCCTTGAATTTGCATTCCTTTCTGAAACTTTTGCTAAAATTCATCAGAATTGTAGATTTTTTTAACCCAACATCTAAATTTTAATATGTATATAAATAAATGATCTTTGTACAGTTTTTTGTTTTTTAGGTCATTGACCTTTTGATTGCAACTACAAAAGATTAACTACCCCTATTAAGATGCATTTGTACACATTTAAAAAAAAAATAATGCATTTGCAAAATTATAATTATACATTTAAACTCATTTTGACCTTAAAGATTTTGAGCAGGCACCTTGCAAATATGACTTTGGGCTAGCTTAAACATGTCCTTCTATACCCCCCTTCAAAATTTGCTGAGGAGCGTTTTGAAATATGATCGTTTTGACTGGGAAATCAAATATTTCCTTGCGCTGTCCGATTTCCTTAAGAGAATTTCTCCACTTTACTCTTCAAATGTGACTATTTCACAGAGGCAAATGGAGTTAAGAGCATTTATGACCAGATGAAATTTTGCTGTGCTCTGGAAATTTGAATAGAGCATGATTTAATTACATGTAGGTACTATTGCAGATTTAATTTTTGAACTTGTGGACTTTCTATAGTGTGTATTAAAGTTTAAACTTTTTTAGTTTGTGAGATAAACATACCAGAAAGTGCAAGAGAAAAGGATTATAATTTAACAATGAACATTTTTAGTACTGTTTTTTCAGCATATCTCTTGTGGTATAGAATAAATTATAAAATCGTTCTTCATTTTACTTTATTCTAACATTGCGTTTTGATGGGTTTGATGTTCTGGTTTGGGTGCAGGGAAGGGGGAGGCGCTGACAGAATATTGAAGTGACTAGGCACCCCCCCCCCCCCCCCCCTCTAAAATATGACGGCCTCAATTTTTTAGTTTTTTGTAATAATTTGAAATTATGATTTTGTACAGCAATTTTGCATTGTTTTGGGGGTTTGTATATTTTGTTTGATGTACCTGTACAAGGGTGTCTTAAACTTCAAGTTGAAAGAGCTCAAAAACAAGAAATGAAAAGGCAAAGTTGATTTGATACACTGTACATTTATAAGCTGTGGCCCCTCACGACAAAATGTATTCACCTGTCTCATATTCCAACACCATATTTCATGGTACATTACATTTAATGTGCAATGAAGTGCTGTTACTACATTGATGCTGGTGATATATAAGTGCATACCTGTAGTTAAATCAAATGAACTGGGCCTAAGGCACGAAGGCTTTCTCTTCTGAGGTCTTCATCATTAGCATGAAATGTCAGGGCATTCAAGTATGCTTCAAAAACGGACATACGCCTTTCTGCGTCTCCTAACGGAGCCATTCGTTTGCGTTTGTAGACCTGCCGGGGATAAGGATCTAAACCAGAAACGACATGCAGCAGGTAGGAAGAGTTCCAGTTACAAGGATGCAAGCCAAGGACTTCAAACAGGAAAAACATGTCTCACAAATATCACAGGAGAAAAACAGAAGGCCTGTCCTCATCAGCTCAAGATTGCCAAATAACCCGCTAGTTTAACTATCCCGATCGCATCAGCCCGCAGTTTCAATTAGCGGGATGTTTGGTCGAGATTATCATCCCAAGATATCTTGGGCTAGTTTGCAAAATATCCCGCTATTTGTCCGGTGCATCTTCACCAGCCCGAAGACTCGCACTATGCGAGCGTGAGTTTCAACTTTCAAGGTCGAGTCTGGAGCTGATGAGGACGCGATTTGTGTCTTCAGGATTATTCCCCAAATCAGAAATAGCAGGCTATTTGGCAATCTCGAGCTGATGAAAACATACCTACAGAGTTGCATTAGCCTAAGATAGATAGGGACGGAGAAACGAAATATGGAATCCTGATTTTCTTTCACATAATTAGGTTTTCTAAACAAATATAAACTGCCCAGGTCTTTGCCCTGTGCAAAAGGTGAGGATTGGGAGGAAAGAATGAATTTGTGAATCTGTTTTTACATTGGGATCATAAAATGATGTTTAAAAATGAAATTTTGAGCCGGCGGTGAAAGACGGATGAAGAGATATTGATCGCTGATGCAGGCATCTAAATAGAAGGCACTTTACAAAAGAGTCACAGTACGGGAAAGGAAAACCTTACCTGGAAAGGTAGAAATCTATCTTAAGAATGTTTTGAAGTGTTTATATGAAACTATGGAGAAAATTAATTCTAATTTTCTTGAAAATGGTTAGAATGATATGGATAAGAGGTCACTTGCCTTACACCCCTTGTTTCTCTCTCCTACTCAATCACTTTCGTTTTTTGTCTTCCTTCTTCTGAGTCTTCCCCTTTAAAAAAAATCTGTCTCCGTCTTGCTCTGGCTTTCTGAATACCGTTCACCTGCTCTTGTTCTCTCCTCTCATTCTCTCTATCCATCTCTCTCTCCCTCTCTCTCTCCCTCTCTCTCTCTCTCTCTCCCTCTCTCTCTCCCTCTCTCTCTCCCTCTCTCTCTCTCTCTCTCTCTCTTTCAGCCGCACTGTCTTGTGCATACTGTCCTCTCTGCTTTTTCTTTTCTTTTCTTATTTTCTCAATTGCATGTAGTATTTCCATTCAAATCTTTTAAAGATTTTTCCCCCTTTGTATCTTGTAAAATTTCCTCTTAAAATTTCTTCACAATATTTTAATTTCCATTTTCCTCTGTGCCGTTCAGTCCTTTGCTTTTCCCTTTTCTCCTTATTTAAATGGAATGTTCACCCATACATTGCTTAATATGGAAACAGGATGGTCCCTGTATTAAACCTATGGGAATAAGAGAATTCAGTAGTCAGTGTGTCATGAAATTTTATTCTCCAGATTTCCAATTCCTTTGAATTTTAGTTGTGACATTTTTAGATAATTTTGATGATTGCTAATTATTTTAATTAATTAATTAAATGTATTGGTGATGTACAGTACATGTAGTTCAGTTGGGAGTCGGTTTAGACATGTACAATGTAGTATTTTCATATCATGTTTCATATTTTTACTAATTTACATTGAAAAAACGATATACATGTTGTAGTGTAGTATGCAGCTGTATGCTTCTGGAGCATTAGATGTGCTGCTTCAGGGTATTTTATGCAAGGATGAACAAGATACCGGTACATGTAAAGTCAGCATTAGGGAGGAGAAGAAGAGAACTGATTGAAAATGCAGTCATGTCTACATTAAGTGAAACATGCTCCCTGCACAAGGGGCCCGCTAATCCAATTTCTCAGGCTACAAATTCAATCCCATTACTTATTGAGTTATATGGGGGTGCAGTCAGTGAATATGTACAGTGGGCAGTAGGCACGTGTTTAAACTTTCAGTGCATGTACATGTATGTTTACTACTAAATACACGTAGCTTAGGATCTATATGTATTTAGTCGAAAATGATGAGGGTTTTATGTAGGGAGTTCACCTATTTTTGTACAGTTGCAGTTGCATGTACAAAAGTAGATTTATAAAAGTTAAAAGAGAAGGTGTTCTTAATTCCATCACAAAGGAAATGCAGAGGTTTGGCAAAGTTTCTCTGTCTTGATACAAACTACATACTACCGTACTTGTGTAAATCATGCTGTGTACTTAGTCACGCTATTTTTCCTCTTTCAACACTTTGTATGGATTTTTCTGTTTGCTTTTAGAGGTATCAAAGTGCATATAAAAGAACATTTTTTGTCGGGGCAAAAACAGTGTTTTCCCAAATTTTATTTTACATCAATTGCAGAGTCAAGCAAAGCCGATCAGCGCCTTTTAATTGTAACTCTTCATAGGTGTCCAGAGTGAGAATTGTAGCCAACTGAGTGTATGAATTGGCCACTGTTCCAATATTTATTGGGGGGGGGGGGGGGGGGGGGTTGGGGGGTGAATGAATTGATGTTTGGGGATCTCTGATGCTTTACCATGCAGATTGACTACAGGCAGGCACATCAGAAAGTGAGAACAAAACAAAATATCTCTTTCAGTAAAACTGAGGGTGACATCGCCCTCAGCCTCATTGGGGGGGGGGGGGGGGGGTGTTTCAAGAGTAACATTTTAGGATACTTTGTATACTGAACCTGTATTAATGTTAAGCCAACGACAAAATTCATAGGAAATGAATAGGTTACAGAATTTCAGTCGCACCGGGGGTTATATTTTCATCACCTCCATATATATATTTTTGAAGCACCTCACAGCAGGTATTAAACTATATGTAAAGCATATTATGAATAGATCATACTCTGAATAGGATGTTACCGAAATGTGTACGCCTTGCTGTGCCTTGCACGTTGGCTCGGCCCGGCCCAAGAAAAAGTGCACTTTCATTCAGAGCTTGGGAATAACAGGAAATAGAGAGGAGACAGAACAAGGAAGTCAGAATGCAATTGTCGAGCATTAATTAAATCCAAGCTGGTCCATTTTTATAAGGTTGGATATATACCGAGAGGCTGCTGTACAAACTATGGCAGAGGGCCAGAAAAGTGTGCAAATTTGAGGTTTGTGATTGACTGCTGGCTGTGCCATTTTGGGAGAGAGAAACAGAGAGACGGGGGAAAAGAGGAAAAGAGGAAAAGGGATTGGACAATGAAAAATAGTAAGTGAAATTTGATTGAGAGATGAATTGGTATTACCTAAGGGAAATTGAAAAGCATTGGAGATGGAAGAAATGAATGAAGAGGCGTGATGGCTCAGTGGTAGGGCAGCGGTCTTGCAACGGGAGGTCCCGGGTTTGAAGCCAAGTCAATGTGCTCGTTCCTTTTGGCAAGGCTTCAATACTCATTACCAAGTCCCTCAAAGAGGACTCAAAGCCATCAGTCCCCTAGTTGCTTTAATACTTACACCCATATTCATGCTTTCTTATTGGTCAGGTAAAGCAATCCTCAAACATCATCACGAAAGGGAGGTAAAGAGAGATAAACAAAGGATGGTGTATAATTAAGCCTACATGTACAAAACCAATGTGTTTATGTTGCACTTAAAAAGCTTCCGGTACTTGTTGTCAAAGTCCTACAGATCAAATTTTAAAGTACAGTACTGGTATATCATTTACATACATACATGTACATGTGAAATTGCTGCAGCAGCTTTTCAAAGAATGATATACCGTAAATCTCAGTGTATAAGGCGCAACTGTGTATAAGGCGCACCCCTATTTTTAAGACTTTAACAAATATTAAAAAATAATATTGTTTTTTTTTTAAATCGAAAAAAAAAATCAGGAAATTATTTTTGCTTTTTTTTGCTTTTTTTTGCTTTTTGTTAAAACCAGATCAGATCCTGTCTTATTTCAGCGTTTGGAAATACTTTCATTTTATTACGAGGCACAGTTGAAGACGTGCTTGTGAACTAAGTTGGACCTTTGCGCAACAACAACAAAATCCAGCGGTCAAAACAGCACGTCCATTTGAACATATGGGACTATGAACGGTAGGATGACTAGAAAATGGTACAGGACAATTCTAGAATAACTCCACATAACTTACCGACAATTTTATGTTGCATCAAAAGTGTTGATATCAAGACGAAACTAAACTGCATAACTTATTTTTCTAATAAAATCTGCCGGTAGATTTAGATCTAAGTCCGTACCATTGCATCGCCAAAAAGTAAAAGAAGGGAAGTGAAAGATCGTTACTTACGGAGCTAGCTGCCGCGCAACGCAACTGCGCAGGTTAAAGTCGCAATTCCGTATTTCACCGCACATCGTGGTAGGAAACCAAATCTGCCCCTGTGTAAGTGAGCTGCATGATACAGGTGAGTGAGCTGCAGACATGGGAGAGCTTCAGCCGGCAAAGTGCTTTGTGAAGGGCATAATTTATCGAGACTGAAAAAAAAAAAAAAAATCTCTTCCCTTCAAATTAGGAATGTAGTTTTACTTCAAATAGTAGATTCTTTTCTTTATTTGCATTATGTAATTCATGTTGAGACACAGAGATTTTTGAAAACCACAAAAAAGTAGCATTTTGAGGACTCAAAATATCCTGTACCTGTGTATACGGCGCACCCCCGACTTGATTTTTCCGACGGAAAAAAAGTGTGCCTTATACACGGAGATTTACGGTACATGTGTAATTGCATAACCCAATAGGATGCGACCGTCATTGTTGGTCTAACAGTTTTGAGCGTCAAGTAACGCCTGGCTGGAATGCTCCCCAGGGAGTGGAGATTGTGCACACAGTGTGTGCCGGCAAGTATTGAATCCAATGACTGATCGGGTGTTATAGTATATCTGTAAAGCGCTTAGAGACATAGATGTATTAAGTGCTATATAAAAGCGGATTTATTATTATTATTTACATTTGAACTCAACCAATTTTGTTATCCCTTTGTATCTTTCTTCAGAATCCACCTTCGTCAATTTCATTCAAGGAAAGTTCGAGCAGACAGGAAACGGCACTTCCATTAAGTGGTGCCACTTTAGGAATCCTCAGGCAAGCGGTGGAAGAAAGTTCCAGAAGTGCTCCTGAAACTACACCATTGGAAACCAGTGTACGGGACTAAGGTGGCTTGAGGATGGCGTCTTAGAGGCGTGTCAGAGAAAATGACCTTAATACCGCAAAACGTAGTTCTTATCAGCTTCATTATGCCGTCTGAGGACACTGCTGTGCCAAGCACACTTGCTTGTAATGTGACGGTTAGTATGACCTCTCGCAACTTCAGGGTATTTGTATTAAGGGGGGGGGGGGGGGGGTCATCCTAATATCTGTTTGATTTTAGAAGCAGAGTAGTGACGGAAATAGATCAATGAAAGTTTGAGATTCACGTAAGAGCAGTTTTATGCAGCATCTATTTGTTGTCACTTTACAATGTAACTGTACAAGTACAGTACCTTCAATAAAAACTCAGAAGTATTTCTTTCCCATCTCTTTTCAGATTATTATTAATCAATTAATTGGTACTGCGTCTGATACCATGTACCATGCAGGGTTGTATGAACATTAAGATATCCTGGAAATTGTAATGACAGGCATGCAGGAAAAGGAAGTTCAGTTTATTCATGTTAATACAGTAGTGCACATTCATGATACTTTATTTAGGGTAACAGAAAGCAAACAGTTCTGCTCTACTGATCGAAGTGAGTTAAAAGAATTAGGGCAGACATCGGCAGTTATAAAGTGGGAAGTGACCTTGGTTGTGAAATGTCTGCCTGTTTAATGAACATTCGTGTACTGTTTATGCAAGTATACATTACTTGACTGCTGTCAGAGAGAGAGAGAGAGAGAGAAAAGGGTAGGGGGTGGTATAGAGGGAGTCAGAGAGGGAAAGAAACACCTATTTAGAGAAGACATGAATGATATAAAAGTTTTAAAAGTAGAGGTGATCAAAATCTTGTCATCAACAGAAAGAATAGCTTTATAATTACACAGAGCCGTCCCTCTATCCTTCCACCGAAGTAAAAAATAAATTCCCCCCCCCCCCTCCAACTCCCACACTCTAAAAATAAACCCAGATTGTAGGTCGTCCGGGGCAGTGGCATGCCACATTTGTTGCTTTCCAGGGGAAACGGTTATTGTCCTTTTTTTTCTGCAACAGCAGAGGATGGGTTTAATTTCCTGTTTGTTTGTCCCTGCGGAGAGCCTACTGAATGCTGCCCTCGCTTGCCAACTTTTTTTCTTTCATCCTTGCTTGCTCTCTCTTTCTCTCTCCCCCACTCTCGCTCAATCTCACTACCGTAGTTCTATATTTAAATATGCACACCTATTTCTGGGATGCAGCGAGCAGCGGAATAAGGGGGCATCGGGTTCCTGTCTTAGTTTGTGTGTGCGGTTGCATGTTGACGACTCTCTCTCTCTATCTGCCGGCTGTTCGTTGGTCGATCAGTTCATGAAGCCATTCGGGGTTGACATCTAGCTGCTGATGTGCGCTTGCTAGTTGGAGGGGTCCACACTCTGCATTCCACGACATTGTGTACATTCTCTTGAGGATTTTGCCCGACTCTAGGAGTGGAACTTGTCTTGTGGTTGTTCTGTTTTGATTCCGTAGTAATGGAGATCCATAACAAGTTGTGTAGCCTGCAGTTGGGTGAGATTCAAAGGGGTTTTCCCCATGTTGTTATGTTTGTTTTGCAATTGTTTTTTTTTCTTCGCATATTTACTCTACTACAAAGATCTATACATGCACCTAAAATGCTGGGGGTGTGTCAGATCTTTGAAATAGAAAGTAAAATCAATTGACATTGAAAGGAGAGCATAGTTTTCAATAGATTTCAAGTTGATATCAGTGTTTTATTAACCACTCGATATTGCCATCACAATATTGTTTTCCAGGAATCAGCAATATTTAAAACCATCACACTAAGTTTTAGTTTCAGGAGAAACCTCTTCTTAGAATTCAATGTTTTTTCTTCTTTTCCTCCTCCTCTTCCTCTTCCTCCTCCTCCTCCACCATCTTCTCCTTCTCATTCTTCTTCTCCTCCTTCCTCTTCTTCCTCTTCTTCTTCTTCTTTTGCCCCCTTCTTCTTTCTTTTCTTCTGCTGTGTCTGCTCTCCTAGCCTAAGACAAGTTAAAGTTAAAGGGTGGTATTCTCGAAAGCGGATTAACATTAGCCCATGGTTTAATCCTCCGAATAAGTATGGAATGCCAAGTGTCCATATGAATATATTTTGAAATAATTTGATATGTCCCTAAATTACCATGATAACATAATTATTTCATAGTTATATTGTCGGTCGTTAATAATGTTATTACATTTTATTTTAATTTAGTGACAGATTAAATTATTCAAAAACATATTCATATACATTGTAGACACTTGGCATCTCATGGACTAAAGTTAGTCCGCTTTCGAGAATACCACCCAAAGTCTCTATTTAAGTTGGCTATAATTTTTTGTTGAAAAAGAGCAAAATTTAGAGAAATTCTGGTGAAGGATATGAGCGAAAGATAGAGACTTTGAATTGAACAGAACTGAATTTGATTAAACACAAATTGGCAGCTCTGTCATTTACATGTAACTTGTAAGCATCACTGCTGTATGCTCTGTACACAAACAAAATGATTTAATTTTTCTATTTTCTCCATTGGCCGTTTAATCAGTCAAAACGTTAAAGTTCTACAACTTTCTTAACCCTTTCAGATATATCCTCAATGTTCTAACGACCAATTCTCTGCTTAAATTATTAAAAACCAACTCGTCGATGTTATGGTAGACTTCTCCTTTAAAACAGTGTTGATTAGACATTGATTTCCTGATTAACAATGTAAAGTGACATCGTCATGTAAACATTCCAACACTTGGCAGGCTGTTCATGATGTGGCACATGTTCTCGTATGTCGCTCACGCAGGAGGAAGGAAGTATCATTTGCTATCTGAACACAGCACTTGTTTTGAATTTTCCTCTTTGCCCCCCTCTCTCTCTCAAGTCAAGAAAGTGAACATTTGTGTATTATGGTACACAAAATGGCTTGGATAGGCACAGTGTACCACATTGGATTGTAGTTCAATCATGCCAAAAGTAACATTATAGGGCAGATTTACAAATATGACAAACCTTGCAAACTGTAGGAAACCAAAATAACTATTTACAAGAGTTAAAGGTTATTGTCAATTTTTGGTTCACTAAGGTGGATTTTGGATTTGCTTTTCACTGTGCGCTTCTCATATTTGATCTTTTATAGATAAAGGCTCTTTACTCTTTTGACTTTTCTACCTAAACATGTGTACAGCATGAATGTTAACATTTACATATACATGTACATGTACATGTGCATAGTGTCAATCAAAATACTAGTAGGCCAATGTGTACATGTTGCATTTGTTTAATTCTTTTGGGCTCATACAGTATCTTTCCATGTAATGAAGTATGAACATGATTGTATTTGGTACAGAGGAAAACAACACAGACCAAAGTAACCAAACAAAGGGAAGAGCTGTAAGTTTAGCAGTTGTTGTAGACGTGTCAAGTGACTGAGAGGAATCTAGCCAATTATTTTAGAAGAACTTCCTGAAAGCAAGTGGTAGTGAACAATGCATGTGCTGTACAAGCATGAATGGGGACAGTTCACTTCCGGCACTCGACAGTAACTACAGTATTAGCAGAAAATAGGCATGTTCATTTGTGTGTAATGTATTTACATATGTACATATACATGTATATGGGGCGCCAAGTGTTACCCTAGTTTTTTCGGTATAAAATCACCTCATTTTGTTACAAAATTTGTACCGAATTAATTTTGTTACAAAATGATTTGTACCAAATTTATTTTGTTACAAAATGAACAACAAAAATTCGGTAAAAATCATTTTGTAACAAAATGAATTCGGTAAAAAAAATTGTAACATAATGAATTCGGTACAAATCATTTTGTAACAAAATTTATTTTGTTACAAAAGTTTTTAACAAAATAAAATTTTGTTACAAAATAAGTTTTTGTTGTTCATTTTGTAACAAAATAAATTTGGTACAAATCATTTTGTAACAAAATTAATTCGGTACAAATTTTGTAACAAAATGAGGTGATTTTATACCAAAAAACTAGGGTAACACTTGGCGCCCCATACATGTAACCATAATAGTATATGACATTTTTTTCATTTTCAATTCTTGGATACATGTACATGTGCCAACAATTACAGAATAACGACTTGTTCACATATATATGACACAGGAAGAAACCAAAGGTTTTGTATTTTGTTATTTTGTAGCTGAGGTCCGACGCATATTCACTTATCTTTGTGTCATGAGATACAAGTTTTTAAGAATGCTTTATTAAAATAAGAAACATGTGGTAAAACATTGCGGTATAGCACAGCATATGTGAATGTGGGTTAAGTATCACATGTGATGATCTTCTTCCCCCCTCCCCCCCCCCCCCCTACGGTTAAACATACAGACTTCATGTATTGTAGGTCTTCTGTGTTTCAGACATCCCTGAATAATGTTGTGGTTTTGGAGGCCCCTGATCATAACTAAATCTGGCTATGCAAACTGGATTGGTGACAAACCACATTCTTCCAGGGGAAATTATGGAAAATTTGCTGCTTTTGCTACATCGTTAGAATTGGATGACTAATTCATGTGAATTGAAAATGTCACCCTAGCTGCTACATGGAACAATCAATTACTGATACCTCAAAAATGGAAGGGGAAAAGGAACCAGTAAAATGCATGTCTGGTTCTATAAATGTAATTGGTATTAAATTATTTAAAGAAATAAAATTAAATGAAATATTTCAATGAAAAAAGAACTGAAACAAGAAAACTTCCCTACCCTATGAAGTTTTTGTTGATATACAGTGTACACAGTCCCATTTTTGGGGCAAGAAATGAGGGGAAATTAAGAAATGTTAATGTTGCGATTTCATCATATTATGGCATACCCGGTAAGACTTTTTTTTTAAATTGTCAAAGTTGCTGGTTTTAAAGTCTTATGACCTACAAAACAAAGGTACATGTATAAGTACCGGTATATCGTAGACTTCCTAATGAAATGTGTTAAAGAAGGGGAACGGAAGAAAGAAAACTGTATAAAGAGGGTCAAGCCAATTTTGTTGGTGACCTCTGGAGAAGAACGGGACATTAGAGGATGTCTCCTCCAATGATCTATTAAAGTAGTTTCAATTAAGGCAATTGGAATTGACATCCGTAGCATGGGGAGTTTGATGGCTTCATACTGTACATGGGCTGGAGAAGCTGACATTTGGTACATGTTGGTTCAGATGTTTAACAGTCCACTGCCTGGACTGTTTCTGTGTTGCGCGCCCAATCAGCGGAGAAAATAACACACCCTCAATGCTATAAGGGGAGACGGTCCTTTCATTCTTACACTCGCAAGGGTGTATTTTGGGGGATCGCGTGATTAGTGGACACTTTGCGCTCTGCGTGGGATGTAAGGAAAGGTAAAAATTATTGGGAAAAAATGGACAGAATCTGGATTAGTTTATTGTCCACTCCATGATTAAAGTTAACAGTTTATGGAAGAACAGAATTTGATGAAGGTTTGTTTTGAATCTACAGTTTCATCACTGATTCCTGAAATTCTCACCAGTTATAA
The DNA here is from genome assembly GCA_035222895.1 of Strongylocentrotus droebachiensis. Taxonomy (NCBI): domain Eukaryota; kingdom Metazoa; phylum Echinodermata; class Echinoidea; order Camarodonta; family Strongylocentrotidae; genus Strongylocentrotus; species Strongylocentrotus droebachiensis. The sequence continues at coordinate 49,090 of JAVYIG010008569.1, forward strand.
ATTTATGTTCTATGTTCCTTTCACTTCAATTTTTAGATGAATAGTTCTCTTTAATAAAAATTAACAAAATCACAAATTTGTTTACAAAGAGAGAATGAAATATCTAGAGTATGATTACCCTGCTACCCATTGCCAATTTAAGGCACTAATTATTATTTATTTTCATTTTCAATATTATTATTGATCAACAGAACGTTCATCCATCAGTGGAAACTGCATGGAAGTTTAACATTATACATTATTTGTATGTTGAGAAATCAAAATGAAAGAAAAACAAATAATTGTTTTTATTCTAATTATGGACATGTTTATTTTGTTCAAGATGGGATAATTATCTAGTATGCACTTGTATGTAAGGAGTTTGTTGATTGACTGGCGACCAGGAAGCATTGTGAAGTATTTTCTACCAGGTGTCATGTAACAAACAAACAGTCCCTATTTATTCATAACTTCCTCAATTAGAAATGACTACAAGTCCAGAAGGCTTATTGAGTTGGCACGGAGAAAGACAAATGTTACTGATTAGCGAGAAAATGAGACATTTCCAACGAGTGATTGTGTGGATTAACTCACATTTCTTTTTACTAGGACCTTGATTGATGTACATGTATGTACCCATATCTTGCTTTTTGTATTTAAATGTGTACATTTATATCTACATGTATGCAATGATTGTGGAGTTGTAATAATTGTGTAATTGTTGCCTCTGTTACAGGTCCGTGCATCATGGAACGCACCTCCATCCTGAACTCTTCCAACCATCACCACCACAACAACCACCACAACAACCACCACCAGCAGCAACATCAGGTGTCACCAACCCCTAAAATCAACCACCACTACCACCAGCAACCCGCACAACCCGGCCGCATCATGCCGGTGGACCCGCTCTCACGCCGCTTCTACCACGGCCGGATCACGAGGGAAGAGGCCGAGGCGCGGCTACGGAACGCCGGCTGCCACCAGGGTATGTTCCTCCTGCGAGAGTCCCTAGGTCGGGAGGGCAACTACGCCCTCTCCTTGTGCTACGAGGACGACGTCTACCACTACGCCATCGAGCGGCAGTACGATGGCACAGTGGCCATCAAGGATGGCAAGAACTTTGCAGGCCCTATCGAACTTGTGTCGAATCATATGAACCGAGAGGACGGGCTGTTGTGCAGACTTCAAAGACCATGCAACCTTCAGCAGGGTATCGCCGCAAGGGCCTTCAGTGACATGGATCATCAGCAGATGGAAGGAGCTCTGATAGATCTCGCCAAGAGCCAAGGAATGGCTGTAAGTATAGCTTCTGGCCTAAAATTTGATCAAATCTTCTGGTGTGAGCCAGAAATGGGTTATCTTTGTGTCGATGCAAGTCGATGCCTTTCTTGCTCTCAACCTACAAATGGTCGGCATGTGTTTTTTTTTTTTACCTTATGCACACGTCTGGTGGAATATGTGCCACAATTTTCTGCCACAGGGCTTTAGAGATAGGTCTGTGGGCATCAATGGCGATGTCTCTAATATTAGATTTTAATAGGCCATTTTCGTAATGTAATCAAATTTATACACAAGTGCCTCTATACAATTATTTCATTCACCTGATACAAATAAATGCATCTCGATCGTCAGAATGCATATTACATGTTGCTAGGTAGGACAAGCCATAATGTTTGTCCTACCTAGCAACAACTAATGTATGCAAATTGAGATACATTTATTTGTAGCAGGTGAACGAAAATGAAATAATTTGTATCGAGGTGCTTCACCCCAATAAAAATTGTTTACATTACGAAAATGGCCTATTCTGACAAAGAAAAGGTGGATGAGCCATTATTCATTGTTTCATTTATTGTTTTCCTTTATCTGTGGAAAATAATTAGAGCAAATAAGAATCTGCATCATATAAATTCTGACACATAGAATATTTTCATACTATTGAAGTTGATTTAAATGAAGAAGGGCAAGTACATAGTTTTATTTACTTTACCACTTAGAATCTAAAGGAATTTTCCAATGCTTTAATGCAATTTTTTGTAAACTATATATTGTGGAATGCTTTTGACTTTTGATCAAGAGCCGAGTCAACATTTTGTGTCAACACCCAAAATGGGTAGGGAGCTTGGTACATGTATCTCCATTTGATTGTGAAACCAGGCGATTAGTGTTGTTTTTTAAATCTTGACTAGATTTCCTTTTTAAAGAATACAGTGTTACTTTTAATTTACATTTTATATGTACACACTGTAATTTTAAGTCTTCTCGTTTTTTAACACTGAAGAAACATACAAAACCGAAACATTTAATGCATGAGCAAATTGTACATGTAAAACTAAATTTACTCTGCCTGTACCAATGTTTGTTTTAAAGTATAAGAGTAAATTTGTGCATCGTACATGTGAGTGTAAAGACAAAAAAAAATGTACATACACTGGACATACAAGTACATGGATATTTTTTTTCTTTACTGTATTTAAATGTTTAATTGAAGACCAGATATTTCGAAATAAAATTGTATGTGCCAAATCAATAGATAAGTGTCGTGGTTTAGTGGATACGTACGTCCCTGGACTGTGGATCACATGGTTCGCAGTTTAAGTCCTGCCCCGACACTAATGTCATTCGGCAAGACATTTATCTACATTTGCCACACTCAACCCAGGTGAGGAAAATGGGTACCTGGCAAGAATTGATTCCTTGAAATTCTAGAGGGCCATAATTGGCAGCCATGCTGAAGCCGCGTAATGATTTTGGTCGGTTTTGAGAGTCAAGTTTGACAGACATGAGCACTAAACGAAACCCGCTATTATTATTATTATTATAAATTTGTAAAAGTACAAAGAGAACATAAACAAGTAAAGTTATCTGTATCACGGGGGCTCATGAACACAATTTGTGATACCTTAAAGGTAAAGACCAGTATTGGAAACGCCCCAATTTCAAAAAATGAAATGGAAGCTCTTATGAAGAATATGTTTTTAATATTACATGATGATAACAATTTTGACGGGACACCGCCAACTAATTGATATATTTGGTAAATTAGTTTATCTCTTGCCTGTTGAGAGATAAAAATGCACGTGTTGCGCACGTGTGTGTAGTACTGTAGTCCCATATACATCTTTCTGTGTACCGTGCTTCTAACTTTATGAAGACTTGGCCAAATTTCTTATCATGTTGATGATTCCAGAACCTTGCAGTACATCTATGCTAGATGATCAACCTTTTCTGATCGATTTCACAACGATTCTTTCACAACGTTTCTTTCACAATGCAATCGCATGACCATAACTGGTCTTTAGCTTTAACATCAGTTTTTTTCAAAGACATGATTTCGTTCTTTCCCACGCTGCATGTTCCGACTGATGCCTGCACATGATTTATTCTGTACCGAGTGGACAGTTAGAAAAGGCGTTAATCACGTCTCACTTATTCTGTAAATAGCTTGGCGCTTTAATCGCTCCATAATCAGGACAATTAGTTCGTTAGGAGCGTTGTGGAACGGCCAGGAAGTGGCTGAGAAGGTCATTAATTTCTATCCAGTCTGTTTTGAGGAAGACAGGCATGTACTTCCCTGATAACAAAAAGGTGTTGTTATAATTAATGATCTTGCATGGTCAGTGTGGTTTATGCTGCAGATAGACATTGGATATTATGTATTGAGTGTTATAAATGGAATGTTTCTGCACAATGAAATAGAAAGTTATGATTTAAAAAAAGGTATGTTACATACCTCCCCCCTCTCTGTCTGTCTGTCTCTCTGTCTGCCTGTCTCTCTCTCTCTTCCTCTCTCTCTGTGTATTTCTCTCTCCCACTCTCCCATTCTTTCTTTCTCTCTCTATCTATCACTCTCTCTATCTTTCTCTCTCTCTCTCTCTCCCTCCCTTTCTCTCTCTCCCTCTCCCACCCTCTCTCTCCCTCCCTCTCTCTCTCCCTCTCTCTCTCTCACTCTCTCTTTATTTCTCTCTCTCTCTCTCCCTCCCTCTCTCTCTCCCTCTCCCTCCCTCTCTCTCCCTCCCTCTCTCTCTCCCTCTCTCTCCCACACTCTCTCCCACTCTCTCTGTATTTCTCTCTCTATCTCTCCTTCTATCTCTCTCTCTGTCACTCTCCTACTCTCTAACTCTCTCTCCCTCTCCATCTCTCTGTATTTCTTGCTCTATCTCTCCTTCTGTCACTTTGTCTCTCTGAGTCAGCACTGATGTATTTTCAAAATACATTACCTGTGTACACATTAAAGCCATATCAAAATGAAAACAAATGGATTGAATTCTTATCTACACACATACACTGTACATTACCTAAACATGCTCTTGTACAGTTTAATAATTGCATGTGTTACAAGATATGCGTACATTGTACATGTGTTCCATTAAGGCCACATCACATGAAACAAACTTTTAACAGTTCAGAAGTTAATTTCATTTTTCATCAGGCATACAAATTGAATGCATATTTGTATTATTAATGAAACAATAATAATAATAGAGAATATTTATTAAGCGCATAATAAATTGAAAATTTCTCTATGCGCTTTACAATCATGACAAATTTGAAAATATAAATAACATACCAGTAATAAATAACAAAGTAGATAAGAAAATGACATACAAATATTCATGGGAAAGTAAACCAATTCACCTATAATTACACCTAAATCTCTTGAACTGTCAGTTTATCGCTGATAAAGAAAAATAATCTTTAGATTCGATTTTGTTGGTAATGTTATTATTAATTTTTATTTTTATTAATTATTCAATGTATTTATTTATTATAATTAATATGATTTTATTTTATTCTATTTTTTTTTTTTTTTTTTTTTTTTTTTTTGGGGGGGGGGGAGAGCAAAGGGTGTCCCCGAAACTACTGACTAGCCCCCAAAATTGCTATTTTAACAAGGCCTCTTCTTTCAACCCATCCCCCCCCTCCCTCCCCCTCCTACATGTAGATGATCATAACCTGTGTGAATCTAGATGGACATTGAATTTAATTTTGTTTCCTTTTTTCTTCCCTCCCATCCAGCCTGAGGTGATCACTAAGGCACTCCACTCCACTCAGCGTCCACAGCTGGAACGAGCCCTGAAGAAGATCATGCATCAAGACAAACCCTGGTTCCATCACAAACTCTCGAGGGAGGAGGCTGAGCAGAGGATCGTCTCTGCGGGTCTACAGGAAGGAAAATTCTTGTGAGTTTGAATCATTATGTGAACGCATGTTTGTGTACTTTAAAATCAAAAACCTTTATTGAAATGTAGTTGAATAACAATGATAATAAAAACGGTGCTTATAAAACGCTTACCACCGAAGTTTCCAAGCGCTATGTACATGTAGTTTGATAAAACTGATGAGAATAAAAACAGTAGCTGTATTCGTGGTAAGAAGCTTTCATGAATTGCAATTATTTGGCTGTAGCCGTTTAGAGTCCGCTATTTGGTTTGTTCTACCCGACTGCTGAGAAAGCATTTGTATGCTTTTACAGTAAGTTAGCGACCAGGGGACTGATGGCTTTAAGTCCTCTCCAAGGGACTTGGTAATGAGGATTAATGCCTAACCAAAGGGCACTAGCTCTTCGACTTGGGTTTTGGACCTAGGACCTCCTGGTAAGGAGACCACTGCTCTACCACTGAGCCACCGTGTCTCCTTGTACTACATAACTCTTATAAGAATGCAGAATTGGTGAAAGTTGTATGCCCGTGAAATTCTTTGGTTTTACAGTTATAATTCAATGCATTAATTATTTCCACACGCAACTGTTTTGTCTTTGGATGATCAATTCACTTATCTTTGAGGTAAATTTTGAAGAGTCAAAATGCTCTAGACATTTAAATAGAAGTCCCACATAACTTAATGCACTACCGGTAGTCATATAGTTGTGAATGTTAGTTAAAGACCTCCCTTTCAAAATCTAGTCCATGGGCCTTTTTATTTATTTTGAGGGGAATCAGACATTGTACATGTACATCTGCACTGCACCGCAACAGTCCGACAATATACCTGATGGTGGCCTGTACTGCAACTGAAGAAGAAGAAGAATTAGAAGACTAAGAAGTGGTACATTGTAACGTAATTTTCACCCTTTTTTCTATTGAACCAGAGTTCGAGAAAGGACGGAAGAAGGAAGTTTTGCTCTGTCGCTGTGCTACAATAACTTTGTCTACCATTACAAGATAGACAAGGATTGCACCGGTCAACTTTCTATCAAGGAAGGGCCCAAATTTGATAGCCTTATTCAGGTAAGCAGCAGGTCTGTGAAGTCATCCCATTAGGCCTGTCATCATCAGCTTTAGTTTGCCAAATAACCCGCTATTTTAACTGTCCCGATCGCCAAATTATCCAGCTTATTTGCGTCTTCATCAGCCCGCAGTTGCAATTAGCGGGATATTTGGTCAATACAATATCCCAAGAAATCTTGGTCTTGTTTCCAAAATTTGGGAAATAGCAGGCTAATTTGCGCCCGTTCGAGCTAGTTTGTGATGAGCGTATCAGTCGGGTGAGGACGCAATTTCAAGCTTCGGGATAATATCCTGAGTTTGAAAATAGCGGGTTATTTGGCAAATTCGAGCTGATAAAGACAGGCCTAATGAAGCTCAAAAGCCCAAGAAAATTTGCCTCCATGCATGTCGGCTACAATGTTTAGAATCTGTGTGAAAATGATATGATTTTCAGTGAACTACGTTGTATTGTATAGAAAAGTCACCAAGTTTGTGTACCTGTATTGATGATATCTGAGCCTGAGGCTGTCCTTTTATAAATGTAATGCTTCCTGGGAGAAATTTCAATTATTTAAATATATTTGTGGCTTACACCCAGTAAATTACAGACCAATCAATTGATCTTATTTACTGGGTGCACAAGCCACAAATATGTTTAAAAGTTTGAAAGTGTTTACTTCTCTGAATTACCAGTATGGCATGATAAACACTGAAGAAAGATGAGATTCATGCGGGGGAAAAGTGGAAAAAATATGATAAATGGCTAGAATATAATTCATCATGATATAGATTGTCTTCAAGTAGTAGAGCAATTGAAGAAAAAAATAATCTTACATACTCTTAAGACACTGTCGTTGGTTTAAAAGAAAGAAGTTTTAAAGTGGTTACATTTCTACACTTCACAATTTACCTCCATCAAGTATTGTATGATAAATACTTAAATGAAAGATGAGGTTCATGCGGGGGAAAAGTGGGAAAAATGTGATAAATGGCTAGAATATAATTGCTTTGATTTATTATAATGTAGATTGTCTTCAAATAGTAGAGTAATTGAAAAAATATATTCTTACATACTCTTAAGACACTGTCTGCAGTGATATTGAAACAAAAACACCCACAGTGTACATGTACTATTATTTTATAGGCGGGTGGTAAATGGTTGGCTCAATTTAGAAGGTCACCTTGTGAATATTTTTAGAAACCAAAAATCGAAAACCTGTAGAGGGAGATGAGGAAGGTGATAACATATTATACTGGGCTGACCTGGGTTTTGCGGAAACCGTACCTCGACTTCAATTTCAATGTTTATGGCTTATTCACAAGAAGGTGCATAGGCCTACATATTGTAGCTCAGTGGTTGGGATTGGATGTTGAAATGTCAAGATCTGTGGTTCAATACTGTAGTTATGGCATTGACCTACAATGTAATACTGAGTCTCATGGATAGGACTTGGGACTAGTACTGGGTCCTTCTTTCTTATCAAAAATTGATATCCTCTGTTTCTAGTAGTAGTTAATCAGTATTAGTCTAAAATAGCTACAAAACTAAATTTTAAGGAATAAATACAGTCAAACCTGCTACTGAATATTGACCACCTGTATAGAAAGACCACCTGCCTACAAAGACCACATTTTTTGTTTCCCTTGAAGATGGTTTCTCATTGAAACATGTACATGTACTGAAGGAACCTGTATAGAGACCACCTCCCTATGAAGACCACTTTTCTTGTCTCCCTTTGGTGGTATTTATAGACAGGTTTCACTGTATCAGGAACAGCATACATTCCAAACTCTCTTCCACTGTGCTATGTCACTCTTCCGTTCCCTCTATCCACCCTCATTCAGTGCTTCGCTGTTTACTTTGCATATTTATACACATATGACTTTGGACAACCGAGGGGAGGGAGCAAACGGAGAGGCCAAGTCCCGGGTGAGAGTCTAGCGGGCCGCACTCGTTTGTACATCCGCCCTCTGTCTAGCCTGGCTGCCCCAAATTAATATTTCCTGTTGATATTACCAGGGGGACCTGGACTCGGAAATTTGCGGCTCTGATTAGGAAGATGTTGGGTGCAGGGTTTCCTAGATATCTCTCCCTGCTGCACTGGAGGGGAAGGGGTTTTAATAGACACATTTAGAATGCCGGGGAGCTAGCGTAAGAGATAGCGCAGTGTCACTTTCCAAATTCCATCTCAGACGAAGACATCAAGACGTTGTTCCGTTGCATTTTGAAGGATCCCCTCCCATTTGTTGTTGTCTTGTTTCTGGACATCTCTTTTCCTTTCCAATTTTTTTTTAGTAATTGATCTTGTCCTGGAGCAGTTGTACTTGACATTTGAGTGTTTCTTTTGTCTCTTGTGTCATTCCTCTTTCGTTTTGATGAAACCCTGAAAAGGATATCTTGATGTTTGTTTATGTCTTCTAATGAAGACATCAAGTCACTGTCATTTTTCTTAGAAGTCTTCTCTTTCTACTAGTCTGACATCTCTCTTAATGTCCCTTTTCCTTTTCCTTCTTGAGTAATTAATCTTGTCCTGCTCCATTTATGCCTGACCTTTCTGTGTTAAGTTAATTTTTAGGTCTCCCCATTCGTACTTCTCTTTTCTTTTCTCTCTTTTTTTGTGTTTGTGTATTTCACTTGAAGTAGTCTCTGTACTTCTTTTTTTCTTCCTTTTTTTTTTTTTATTAACACCTGAAATTGTCTTTTCAAGAAACAGTGGCATTATTTGTGAGGAGTTTCATTTAACAGATTTATGCATTAATAAAGTGAAGCACAACACAATTTTTCTCAAATAGCGAAAGTTTCTTGCATCGCAAAATGATTTTTAAAATTCGCCAATGTTTTTTGTCCATGATATCCTGCACCATAGTAGGGAGGGGGGGGATAGGTGATAGAGAAGAGGAAAAATCTGCTGCTAGACAAGTTATTGCTATCAATTATGAATACAAAATCCTCAGAAGTGCTTTTATTATTTAGATACATGAGACATCACATATGCCCACCACTCTCACTCTCTCTCTAAGTGCCATATCGATTGACTTTGGCGATCATGCTGTTCCACAACTCCTAGCCTTCTCTATTAGCACCACTCTCAGTTCTTTCACTCCTCTCTCTTCTAACAATTTCTGCAGACTGTAGATCCAAAGTATCCTCCTTATTCCACTACTCCTCCTTCCCATAATTTTCCCAGTCAAAGCAAGATTCTCTAGACCTTCACTACTTTACTTTTAAAGCTAGTAACCCGATCTCATCGCCCATGTCTTTCTCCAACCCCCTCATTCTGTAGATGGTGGACCACTACCAGTTGAAGAAAGACGGTTTACTCTGCTGCCTTCTCGTCCCCTGTCACGACAACAACCGAGACACGCCCACTAGGAGGCGGCACTCAGGTAACCATGACAACCAGTATTTATCCCCAGGATTTGCTATAACTACAATCATGTTCATCCCTCAAAACTCAAACATCTTAATTATACAACTGCTTTTGTTCATGTAAAAATCAGCATTCAGGATTCACATCTTCATAATGACATTATTGTATAGACAACTCCTTTTTATTTTTGCTTTTAAAGTCATTTAGGATCCACATTTTAATGATTTAAAAGTTGCAAGGAAAAAAGGGTTGTCCAAAAAGATGTTATAGATTCAAATATTGGTGTGTGTGTGTGTGTGTTTTTTAGACCTACATGTACATTGTAGATCACAAAATTAGAGAATACATGGGTGAATTGCCATCAGAGTTTCATGTTTCATGTAAATAAAACATGCAACAGAAAAAAGGGTCAACCTTCATATAGCTTGGGATTATGTTTTCTTCCAGGTTGCAGCCTATTCAGTTTATTTGTATTTCCTTGTCCAATATGTTTTTAATGTGTATTTTAAGTTATATATCTGATTGATTTTTTAACTGAATGAAATAAAAATTGAATTGAATTGAAGTGAACTTGTAACTGCCATGAAACAGACCTTGGAAATCATGCTTTATTTTATTTGAGGGAAGCAGACATCAACGCAGCCATGCAGAGTTCTCATTTGCTTTAATATCATTCATCTCCACACCGCGGAATTGTTTCATTATGTTTCATAACTAGTGTAACACACGTTCAGTTTATACACCATATGCTCATCTTCGTGTATTCTGCATGTAAAAAGATAGAGACCACTTCAGTACTTGTAAGAAGCGCTTTACAAACATTTATTAATTCTGCTTTCCATCCTCTTCAAGTGCTGTTTCAATAAATCCAATCCCTGTGATTGTCGTGAACAATTTAAAACTTCAGTTTACTTTTGTTGTACAGTAAAGTAGGGCATTATTCAAATGAAAAGCCCTGAGTTTATAGCTTAAAGATAGTCAGTAGACGCCGGCAGGATTGGTACAAATAGATTTGGTAACAATTTCTGGTAGATCATTAGTACTGAGCATTATGCATAGGGGGTTAGTGAGAGCATTCAGGTATAAAACAGATATACACGCATTATTCAAATGAAAATCCCTAAGTTAATAGCTTACAGCTAGTCAGTAGACACAGACAGAATTGGTACAAATGAACTTGGTAACAATTTCTGGTAGATCATATCAAGGGTAGTAAGAGCATGCAGGTAAACTCAGATGTACACTGAAACACAGATGTACACGTATTATCATTATATTTTCTTGTTACTTTCCTTTGTTTTTTCTTTGAAGGTGTTCAGTCTATTCATGTAGATGATGTACATGAATATGATGCCTATGCTGGTATGTTATTAGCAACTTTTGGAAAATGCACATTTTTCTTAAAATATGAATCGTGCACCATTACCGTACTGCTTTTTTAGTTGTCAAATTTTCTTTGATTTTTATCGCTGACCCATGCCTGGTCACTTAAATTGCATTTGATGCACTGAAGATTGGTCACAATTAAAAAGTTTAAGACCGGTCAAGAGACATTATGGAAGTTGTCAATGAACCTCATATTCAATTGCTACTTCTGGAGGAGATAGGGAGGGGGTTTGACTTTACCTTTTCTACCTTTATTTGTGGAATATGTAGAATTACCTAAAAGAATTAATCATCCCAGAGTTTGGCGTTTATTCCAGATTAAGAAAGAGTTTAAACCCAAATATTTTTGTTTAGATAATCTTAATAATTAAAGATCTGTTTTTATGAGCTGTTTAAAGTAACGTATACAGTATACTTTTTAGATTTTGAGACCTCATTTTGATACTACTCTGTGAGAAAATTAAAACAACTTCTAGTTTGTGACTTCCTTGAGCTTCAAATTTGATTGCTATTATTTTCATGAGATATAGAAAGAGATGGATTTTTTTCTTTCTAATTTTGTTGCATGATTGTTAATTGCCCCCAATTTTAAACTCATTCATAGTCAGAAATAAACACAATGTACTTGATACACATGAATCTACTTGTAATTTGAACACAGGCAATATCAGTTAAAGGATATATTACCACACTTTCTTGTTGCTTTTATGTATTTCCTTTTGAAGGTATTGATGACAAAGTTGTTGACTATGCTGGTATGTTATTAGTAACTTTTAGGGAGTTGCACATTTTTTTATTTTTAATACGAACTGTGCACACATAACTGCTTTTTTTACTCTTCAAATTTTATTTAATTTTTATCGCTGACCCATTGGTGGTCTCTTAAATTACATTTAATGCACTTAAATAAGATTGAATTGGTCACAATTAAAAAGTTTTAGACCGGTCAAGAGACGTTTGTAAAGTTGTCAATGAGCCTCAAATTTAATTGCAAGTTCTGGCAGGAGATAGAGGAGGGGTTCAATTTTTTTTTTAAACCTTTATTTGTGGGAATATTTTAAATTACACATGTACTTGCTAGAATTTATCATCCCAGAATTTGGCATTAATTCCAGATTAGGAAAGAGAGTACAGTATAAAGAACAACATTTTTTGTTAATAAAATATTGATAATTTAACGTTTGTATTCTTAAGCTGTTTAAAGTGACGTACAGTGTATACTGTTTATTTTTTAGATTTTGAGACTTCATTTTGATACTACTCTGAGAGAAAATGAAAATGACTTCTAGTTTGTGCCTTACTTAAGCTACAAATTTGATCGCAAGTACTTTCATGAGATGTGGAAAGGGATAAAGTTATCTTCTTCTTTCTAATTTGTTTGCATGATAGTTAATTGCCCCCAAATTTTACATTCATTCAAAGCATGAAATAAAAACAATGAACATGTATAATATAGATCTTCATGTAGTTTAAACACAGGCAATATTAAATTACCACATTTTCTTGTTGCTTTTATGTATTTCCTTTTTAAGGTATTGATGATGAAGTTGTTGCCTATGCTGGTATGTTATTAGTATTAAACTTTTAGGGAATTGCACATATTTTAAATTTTTAATATGAACTGTGTACACATTTTTTTACTGATTTTTTACTAGTCAATTTTTAAAATATTTTTTATCACTGAGCTATGCGTGGTCTCTTTAATTGCATTTAATGCACTTAAATAAGATTGGATTGGTCACAAGTAAAAAGTTTTAGACCTTTTATAGACATTTTTTAAGTTGTTGATGAGCCTTAAATTCAATTGCAAGTTCTTGGAGGAGATAAGCAAGGGGTTTTTACTTTATTTTCCTTTTCTACGTATATTTGTGAGAATATTTCGAATAACTTACTAGAATTTATCATCCCCGAGTTTGGCATTTATTCTAGATTACAAAAGACTTAAAGGGATAGTTGAGTTCTGTTTTCAGACCGCAAATGCCTTCAAAGTGCATGTTATTGCTCTTATTGTTATCTATGACATTTATAGTGCCTTTTTAGAACCTAAAATTGCTATGAAGGTAATTTTAGACCCCAAAATGTGTGAAATTTAGCCAATACGATTATACCAACTCAGCTCCACTCACTTTCCAAAAAACATGGTGACTGTTAATTAATTATTTAATTAAAAATAACAATACTTGAGCCGGCTAATTATGGGTAGTATAAGCAACACGAAAATGCCAACAAAAAAGCCAACATCAGCATTGGCTGAACTACGACGTAAAAGGCGTTATTTCAGAGTTTTTTCAACGGTTTTTTCAAATTTTTCAAAATATCTAATATTTGTGGTGGTACACAAGTATTAGAAATTGTTATATTTCAGCCATCTCTGAACCGATTTTGATCAAACAAAGATGATTTTGTCATTTAAATATTATGTTCTTTCAAATTTGACACTCAGTTTTTCATAATCTCACAAAAAAAAATATTTTGTGTAGCGCCCTCTGCAACAGAACTCAACTATCCCTTTAAATACAGCTCCGGCATAGTACCTGACGAGCTCTCCGAGCACTGCTGAGATGTGTGACATCACAGGTTAGGCATGATTTGCACAAGCAGACGATGTCACATTTTCAGTGTCTGTTTTGTCATCTTCTCTTCAGTCAATTCTCTTACTTCACTACCATCAGGCTAAATGTTTAATCTATTGCCTCACTCTAGTCTAAATCCCACGGATGGTATTATTTTGATGACAAATGCAGCGATGAAAAAATAAAGAAACCAGTCGCTTGTAAACAAAGTAAGACGCAATTTTATTTTCAACTGCATACACCGCGATATCTTCGGCGTTTCAAGAGGGAACTAATGTTGTCTATCCTATCATTCCGGGGGGTTTTCAATTTGAAAGTGTTTCTTTTATTGCTCATTAATCCCTATCCTGTGTATTTACAATCAAAGATTTTAGTTATCAGAATCGGTTTCATATCCCTTTTTGAATGGGTTTCATATCCCTTTTTGAATGGTGTGAAATAATAGCATGGCAATTATGTTCATTCTTTATGGGATGTCCTCTGATTGTGCAAATCATGCCCAACCTTGGTTTTTTTAATTTGTGCACAGCTACTTTAAATAATCTTGATCATTTAACTTATGTACATGCATTTATAAGCTGTTTAAAGTGACCTATACAGTGTACTCTTTAGTTTTGAGACTTCATTTTGATACTACTCTGTCAGAAAATTAAAACAACTTCTAGTTTGTGACTTCCTCAGCTTCAAATTTGATTGCTAGTCCTTACATTAAAATGTGGAACGGGATAGGTTTGATTTCTTCTTTTTAATTTTTTGCATGATTGTTAATAATTGCCCCCAATTTTAAATTCATTTAAAGCCTGAAATAAAAGCAATGTACATGTAAATATCTACATTTATTTCAAACACAGGCAATATTTAGTGGTAGCGATATATTACCACATTTTCTTGTTGCTTTTATGTATTTCCTTTTGAAGGTATTGATGAACTTGATGCCTATGCTGGTATGTTATTAGTCAATGACAGAGAGATACACGTGTGAAAAGACATAAACCTAAAATGTCTTTCATTTTTTAACAATTTTCTATGATTTTTGCACAGAAATTTCACTGCTTTTCATCACTGATTCGTGCTTAGTTTCTATCCATTTATACCAAATTTCGGGTCAAATATATTGCTATACACACGCATAACATTTAAAAAAGCGTGAAAAGAATAGCTGACATTAATGACCTAAAATCAGGAAAAAGGGTAAATTTTACAATGCTTGTTGAGTTCGTTAAAATGCATTTATGGCAGCCTTTTCAGGCAAGAATTGTAGTTGAGGTAAGTTTTTTGAGGGGCTTAAACTTTTGTATGGGGTCAACAAAAATTAAGGAAAAAGCATGAAAAAAAATAGAAAAGGGTGCGATTTTGACAATGGATAAAACTTGTTTAGAGGGTGGTCACGTGTGTCAGGTGTACAGTAATATTTTTTTTCTGGATCCCCCCCCCCCCCCCTCTTATAAATTTTCTGTTTTGGGAGTGCAGATTTTTTTCTCTCTCTTTCTGAGTGGATGGGGATGTTAACATTTGCAGTGTTTTTGATGTTTTTTCTTCCTTAATGACAGATTTTTCTTTCCTGAAATATATTTACCAGTAGACCCTGCTGAATTATGAGTTATTACAAGCATTATTATCTTAACCCTCAAGCATTTTAAAAATATGAGATCCTCTTAGTACTAAAACATAGAAGAATTGGTTCTCTTCTAATGTCCCACTATTTCTAAAACTGTAAACCTGTAAACAACCCATTTACATGCGATGAAACATTTCATTAAGCTGTATCAAATCTTTACTTTGCTTTTATTATATTTTGTTCTTCATTTTCTTTTTCATTTTGTTTTGTTTTATCCATTCATTGTCCACACGTATGAAACAGACAATGACAATGAAAGTGACGGTATGTTAGCTCTAAACATTTGTATAATATTCAAATGAATAAATATTATTTACCCAATATATATTTCCTCTTTTACTCTAAACTTTCAGGTAAACATGTATATTCCTTGTTCAAATCTCCATGTATTTCCTAAACTTCTCTTTCCTCACCTGTGTGCCACACCTAAAAATAATTAACATATTCACATACATGTACAGGTATATTGGAAATAATGTATAGTTTGTATGGATAGTGTCTTCAGACCTCTACATTTATGTTTAGAACTAGTGCATGGTAGGGTATTACAGTCAAACCTGCTTTAGTGACCACCTGTATAGAAAGATCACCTGTCTATAAAGGCCTTATTTATCATTTCCCTTGAAACCTTTCCCATTTAAAGATTTTATTCAAAGAACCTGTTCATAAAGATCACCTGCCTATATAGACCACTTTTCTTGTCTCCATTGAGCAGTCTTTATATACCGTACATGCTTTATTGTACTTAGCAGTAGCTCATCTAGTCCTTTGTGTATATTAAAGTACTTGTACACGTATGAATGGGAAACTTTTGTACTGGATACATACTAATTTGGTGTCTGTCAACTCAAGTAAAATACATCTTTTTACACTGTTGCATTTTTATCAAAGGTGAACAGGATGCCCCCTGAAGTTTCTCCACTCCTTTTTCTGTGAAAATATAGTTTTGGGGGTATATATGCCTTGATTAAAATTCAACTTAAATTACAAGAAATAAAAATAAAGAAGATTTTGATTGCATATATGTCATTAAAGATCACACCTTGTAAATAATAATGATAATAAACCATTCTTATATGGCGCATAGCACAAAAATAAATTTAAGTCCCTATGCGCTCAGAAAAAAAGAAAAGAAGGGTTAATAGCATTCAGGGTTTTTTTTAATATTTTTTTTTTAAAGTTTTTTTTATACAAAATATGACCAGTGTTTCTCTTTGGCTTGATTTTTTGTTTCTGATTGTTGCTGGAAAAGTAGACTTAAACATATTCGGAGGGGGAAAAAGTATCAAAGAGAAAAGTCAATATACATGTAGGCCTGTAGGACACTAACAGTGTGCTGTCTTTCATGATCCAACTTTGGTGAAAGGGGGCTAGTAATACCACGTTTATCCTTTCCCTCAAATCCTCTCTTCACTGCTGTTTGTGAGTGGATTGCATTAATGGGGTTTGTCAATTACCATGTACATATCCATGTTGTATTTATTCTTGGACAATGGACATCTGTACCTTTGTTCACTTAAAGTAATGTCTCTATCTGTGATGGGTGATATTTCTTCTTTGTTTTGATTGACTCTAACAAAGAAAACACTATCCACTTTTATCCTTTGTTATATACCTTTGTTCACTTAAAATAATGTCTCTATCTGTGATGGGTGATATTTCTCTTTTGTTTTGATTGACTCTAACAAAGAAAACACTATCCACTTTTATCCTTTGTTATATACCTTTGTTCACTTAAAATAATGTCTCTATCTGTGATGGGTGATATTTCTTCTTTGTTTTGATTGACTCTAACAATAAAACCCCTTCCACTTTTATCCTTTATGTAACTCACTACTTCTGTCCTGTAAATTTTCTTTAAGAATCATTACTCATTTCTAAATGTTCAAAAGCTCTACAAATAAGCATGTGACAACAAGTGTATCTTCCACTTGTAAAGGTAAATCTATTAAGCTAGAGGAAATCAAGGAGAAAAATAATAATCACTTTCACTTTGCTCTTCTAAAGAAATGTTTTCATAAACAATGATCACTGATTGGGGCATAAACTAATAAGTATGTCCTATGTTGGAGTCAGAAAGACGTTAGCTCATTCTTTAACACAGAGGTAACGCCCTTCCGGTTCTGAAGAGACGATACACCTACGTAATAGTGAAGCGTATGTTTTCATTTATGATGTCCAATGTGTTATAACAATTAATTTCTCAACAGAATTGCATTGCGTGAGAAGGGAAGGACATGCATGCAAATCAAATTTACAGAGTTTTACAAGGAAATTGAAACGTGATTGGCATAATGGATTAGAATATGATATCTTCTCTGTCTAGTGATCTCAGTCTAGTGATTTTAATGACCCACTTATGAGCAAAGGTGGTATTTAACTGAAGAGCCATGATTCAATCATTAAAAGTGGCTGGACAAGGAAGAAATCAAAACAGTCTTTATTTTTGTCCTCCCAAGTAAATGAAATTCGTAAATATTCACATGATTACACTTCAAAGCAAAAATGAAACAAAATAGCGAAAGCAGCTAATTTGTTTATCCACTAACAATGATCACTTTGCACAAAATTTTCAAAAATATTTGTTTTCATCTATTTTACACTTACAGTAAATGTTCACACGTAGACTAGATAAATGCACAAATCAAAATCGCAACACCTTCACTTTGGAAAGTTTAATTGCTAGTTTTAAATATGACCAAAGCATCATATTATGCATGTATTATAGTTTTAGAGAAATAAAAGCCACTCAGTGAATCTTGCCTAATTATTTTTACATGTTTTAAAAAAATCTGATTCGTCTTCTAGTTCTACTCAAGTCTAATGTCAACTCTTGTTTTTTTTATCTCCTGTCAACTGTCTAACTTTTTATACAATATGTACATTCATGAATTTATTTCCTTGTAACATTTATGTGGTGAAAAAGGGTAAATATATATGCATGATTAGTTCTCTGTTCTCACAATATAATCTTTACAAATGTTCATGGATATTAAAGATACATTCTCTGTTCAAGACTTACATCATTTTTATTGTCATATGAAGTACATGATAGGCCTTACCACTATATCTGATATCTGATTTTTTTTTAATTAATTTTTTTATTTAAAAAACCCATTAAATTACAGGAAACGTCTTGCTGTCTCTTTTCGCTCTTTTGAGTACATATTACCTATCTGTTTCAATTTCCTCGTTTATTTTCTTTCTATTCAAGTCCTTGATAATACTCAAGGGCCAACAAGTTTTTTAGAAACAAGCGATCATCTGTTGATTATTTTTTCAAGGCACGAGGAAAAGACTACATGTACATGCTTCTTCCATTCATGTAATATGCTCAATAATTACCATGAGTTTTCATGCATTTGACCATGCCTCGTATTCCATGATGCATACCCTGTGACCATCACTGAACTAAATTTACTGCTAAGATATCCAACAATACTAATGCTTGCATATATGGCTTTTTTCTTTACCCTCTTTGCCTCCCCTCCTCCCGTCCCCTTTCCCTCCCCCTCTCTCTCTCTCTCTCTCTCTCTCTCTCTCTATCTCTGCTTCCCTCTTCCCTCATCTCTCTCTCTGTCTCTCTCTGTCTCCTTTCTATTTATCTCTCTCTTTTTCTTTCTGTAATCTCTACCCTCCCTCTCACTATCTCTCTCTCTCGCTTTCTATTTATTCTGAATGCTAATGTACATCATGCACACAGACATTCCACCGCAGAGAGCTGGTAAGTTTTGTTTGTTTGTTTACTCTTGTTGGTTTGCTTTATCTTTTAACCATTCCCATATTTTCCTTTTTTAATGCCTTTATTATTTAATTTGCTTTTTCCAGCTCATCATTGGACTAGTTGTATTTACAGCCAGTTTTAATACCTTTCATACTTTAATAGAAAAGGCATTGAATTTCATTCATAAATAAGAATTCCAGCCATATTATCTCCTCTTTCTAAATATGAAGAAGCCTTTATGCAAGTCTTTAGTAATCAAACTTATTAAAGAGGTTGTTGTTTCATGTTATACAGAATTCAAAAACAGCTTTGAACAAGGAGCCATGTGCTAATGATTACTGAACAGAGTTCCCAAGCATCCATGACATTTGTACTTGACATAAATTATGATAGCCAGGCATTTTGTAAATGATACATGTACATGTTCTATTGCGCTAGCAGATGTCTACTGATTCTAAGATTTTAAAGTGAATTTTGTTCATCATTGTATCATCTTTCTGTTACTTATCTTTGTGTTTCCTTTCTTCAAGCAGATAGAAATCAAAGACGAATTGCATCTGAAGATGGAGGAGGTGTTCCCCCGACCCCTTCGAGAACAGTAAGTAGAAATGTGATGGCTCTGTTTTATCTTAGTAATGCCAATTTTCTGTCGGTTGCCCAATTTCAGGCCCTGACATTTGTCAGTAAGGGGCTTTTCAAGACTTTCAGACTCCGTATTGTTGAGATTTGTGGCTCAAGCACTTACAATTTGTCTGCAAAAATATGTAATTTTTGTGTAATATGAGAGTAATGTTTTTTGTTAGAGTATATGCTGGGATAAAAGACAATTTTACATTTGAGGTTCAAGTTCAAATTAAAATTTATTGATTCTGCACAATTACATGGCATAACAATAATTTTCCGGCTATTTATATAACATTAATTAACATAAATGTACTATCAATTTATACAAAATCAGGAACAAATACAACACACAATTGAACATGAGTACAAAATTGCTATGTATACAGCCTGTGCTAAAATCCCCCTCCTGTTGTTTCCTTGCATGCATCCAGGCCCTCTCTGTATCGGTGTCCAGTCCACCAGGGATAAGGGCACCCCTGGAGTACAACCCTTCGCCCCCCACGCCCAACAGAACCAACTCCAGCAACAACGTCAATGACCTCCACCTGACCCAGATGGGCGGTCACGACTGGGATGAGCCCGAACACGAAGGTGAGACGTCGATCGAGGAGTTTGTACTTGTGGGTGAGTGTGCCATGCCATGTGGGGCCCGGCCTGGTCGGAGGAAGGGGATTCCCCCCCCCCCTGATATCGACGAGGCTTCCGGAATCTTGGCATGCAGGCATGATGAGCACTGCATGGAGCAGGGCCCTGTTTCACAAAACTTGTCATCAGTGACAAATGGAAGTTTTTGTTATAAGCTATTGAAATCCTTGCTTCTGATTGGTTATCAACAGATTTGTCACTGATTTTTGTCATTTTTCATTGAAAAAAGGCTTTGTGAAACGGGTTCCAGGAATGCTCAGAGTTACGAGGTGCATGCTATGTACACCACTAACTGGAGGAATGCAGTGTGTCGAAGAGTGTTTGAGTCTTGACATGGCTGGGTGTGGCCAATAGAGTGGTAAAGTGTGACGTCATCAAAAATCTATTTTTAGGATATCTCAATTTTTTCTTTATTTTCCGAAAGAGCATCAAAAATAATGTCCAAATGTCGAAAACCAATTGAATATGTTAAGTATTGGCTGAGATATGACCATCTGAATAAGAAGATTGCCTATGGGAACTCAGTGTTATATGCTCTGGCTCCTAACCATTTGGAGCCAGAGCATATAACACTGAGTTCCTATAGGAAATATATTCATTCAGATGGTCATATCTCAGCCATTACTTAACATTTTCAATTGGTTTTCGACATTTGGACATTATTTTTGATGCTCTTTCGGAAAATAAAGAAAAAATTGAGAAATCCTAAAAATAGATGTTTATGACGTCACAGCTTAGGTACTCTATGGAAGGGGATTTCCCTTCAGATATCGACCAGGCTTCTGGAATCTTGGCATGCGGACATGATGAACATGCATGGAGCAGGAACGCTCAGAGTTGTAACGAGGTGCATGCTATGTACACTAACTGGAGGAATGCAGTGTGTTTGAAGAGTGTTTGAGCCTTGACATGGCTGGGTGTGGCCTATGGAAGGGGGATTTCCCAGCCTTAAACAAGGCTGTTATTAACAAGACATTCATACTTTGTGAGGAATGCATGGATCACACAGGCACTTGGTTTGGGTAGGTGCATGCACTCTCGACATTATGTAATAATAATAATAACAATAATAATAATCTTTTTAGTCCACTCCAGATTTTATTAAACCGAAATGAAAACCCATGACCTCCTGGTTGTGAGGCGGACGCTCTACTGACTGAGCCAACACACCGGTTATGGGGTATTACAGCATGAGGGACATTTCACTTGCTTTAACCCATTGGCTACTGAATGCTCATGTTCCCCATTGGTTTAATACAAGAGCCACCCAGTTCCAGTAGGCAATGAGTTAACATCTTGACATCTCAAAAGAAATCATTGACTTTGCTTGTCCCGATCGTAGAGAAATTACGGATAATATCTGAGATGGTGTTTTTTTTAATTCCTCTGCTTTTAAGAGAAATTATTGCCGGGGACCCTCTTTTAAAATTTAGATTATCCATAGTGCTTTTTTTGAAGCTGCAATATCTTTAGAACAATTTGAGGCAAGATTTAGCACTAGTTATAAAATAATGTATTACAGTGAGGTAGCAAATTAGATATAAGGGTAGTTTACATTTAGGCCAATGGCCCAATTTATATGAAACATATTTAATAAGCAGAAATTCTGGTTATTTTGATATCTCAAAAAATATTTGAGGCACAGTTTACACATTTAATTCCAGTGCGCCTCGCTGTAGCGATCTAATAGAATAGAGGCTTCATGCTTTTCTAAATATATGATTGTAGACAATTGAAGTTATTTAACATTTTAGTTTCATAGGTAGTACATAGAGCATAAAGTTACTTACATGTACTGGGTATATAAATGTCTGCATTTGGCAGAACCATTTTATAGTGGTTTGTTTAACCTTTTCATTTGAATTTTTCAAAGAAGGATTTAAATGGAGCATATTTTAGTGCAACATATATGTATCACAGTGGCACAGGATTTGGGGATTCATGAGGATTTCTAGAACTTTTTTTTTTTCTTCTTTTTTTGCTGCATGAACAAAATATTAGTCATGTTATAGGATATATGTGAAATGCATTTTGGAATGGTTTTCTTTGTACTGAAGGAACTGTCTGCATGAAAGCATGGAATCATTTTATGTTTGAACTTAGTCGTAGGATCTTAATACCTACATGTATACCAAGTAATCTATCCTTCTTTTATTGTTTAAAATATATATGATTTGTGGAGTGAGCGACTTAAGCAATTATGGTACAAATTTGTAGATTAAGTTCTTCAGCTTTCAGGCCTTTGTACACTAGCTAATTTAAGAAGACACATGCTTCTATCTCCCAAAACTAGTCCAATATAATAACCTTCCCCCCCCCCCATAGGGTACGCGTATTAGCATGTTGCCTTCCTTTGATAGCACCCCCCTATCTCTGGTGGTTAAGTCAATACGGGCTGGATATTTGAAAGCACCCCCCCCCCCCCCTCCCCTATCTATCTCCAGTGTGTATAAGTCAATACGGGCTGGATTTTGT
Source organism: Strongylocentrotus droebachiensis (assembly GCA_035222895.1). Classification (NCBI taxonomy): domain Eukaryota; kingdom Metazoa; phylum Echinodermata; class Echinoidea; order Camarodonta; family Strongylocentrotidae; genus Strongylocentrotus; species Strongylocentrotus droebachiensis. The sequence goes on from JAVYIG010008569.1 coordinate 71,697, forward strand.
TGCATGAAAAGTACCCCTTTACCAGAGATTTTGGGAACACGAATGCGGTCCCTCCGAACCCGGGGGGGGGGGGGGGGGGTAATAATGGGGCTTGTCTTGCATCACATTGCACAATACTGCTTGTATCTCATATTCAGTGACTGATTCTATACCATTTGTATGCAATATTAAACAGAAGAGCTTCCATCTCAAAGGCCTAGAGAATACCACGATGACGATGACAAGATTTACGGAGTAGCCAACGAGCAGGAGAAGCTGTACGACTACCTGGCCAAGACCAAGACCACCAAAAAGCTGGACGCTACTTGTCTAAACCTGGGAGATCAAATAGGTAAGAAGGGGGCTCAATCGTTCAACCCATTGCCTGCAGAACCAGTGTGTTATTGTACTAAATGAGACAATTCAGGGGTCAGGAGCTTGAGGCCTATTAACATAATGGCTTCATATTTAACTTAACTAGATAAAGAAATTTTTGGCTTGCACCCAGTAAATGAAGATCGCATACTCAATCTTGTAATTGTAAGTTCATCGTGACTGTGCCATGGACCGGTGATAGCCTGGTGGTAGAGTCGCTGCTTGGCAAGCAGTAGATAAGATGGCAGATTCAAATCCCGCTGGTTCCAAGATTTTTAAATCACAAGATCAAGTATGCGATCTTTTTCTACTCGGTGCAAGTCAAAAATGTCTCTACAACCAAATTTGATATGTTAAACCTGCCCATGTGAGAAAGCTAAGTCAAAGCAAAGTTTTAGAAAATTATTGATTTCGAATGCAGTCTAAAGCAATCTGTGAAAGATGCTTTAGAAGCTAAAACCTGCTTCAAGGTTCAAAACTGTCTGCGGAAAAGAGTCTATAAGTTAAAAGATTTGAAATATTCATGTCACCAAAAGGTCTTCAATCCACCCAAATGTGAATGTATCAAGGCAGTGACACAACCATTAGGTCACTGATGAATTTGTCTGATGATCTGTAACCACAGGTCCTCCTGTGTTTACTTCATAAATCTCTTAATTCACAAGTTGGGAAAGAAAGTTTGCAAGGAGGGAGGAAATTTTTCTTCTTCTGTAGAAATGTATTTATTTAGATTTCTCCTCGTTTGGCTATACACTCTTTCAAACCTCAACTTTGTCAGCCCCTGGCAATCACAGTGGGGGGTAGGAAAGATCATCTAAAGATCTTGATGATCTGCCAAAGGTCACCACTCAATAGGCCTGTTTTCATCATCTCAAGATTGCCAAATAACTTGCTATTTTAACTATCCCGATCGCAGATTATCTAGCTAACTTGCGTCTTCATCAGCCCGCAGTTGCAATTAGCAGGATATTCGGTCGAGATAATCATCCCAAGATATCTTGCAAAATATCCTGCTATTTGTCCGGTGCATCATCACCAGGCCAAAGACTCACACTATGCGCGAACGCTGAGCAAAATATCTTGAGGTCGAGTCTCGAGCTGATGAAGACGCGATTTGTAACTTCTGGCTTATTTCCCAAATCAGAAATAGCAGGCTATTTGGCAATCTCGAGCTGATGAAGACAGGCTTAATTAGATTTCAGTTGGACTCTGTTCAAATTATCAGTTAAACATACCCCATGGTCAAGGACAATGTTTATTTCTATGGCACTCCTATTGACAGGTGTGAATGAAAATACACATGAGTAAAACAGAAATATTGAAGCCATTACAGGAAATTTCCTAATTCAATTTGCTTTTCTCAGTCAGATGAGTGAGGTATGTGTACAGTACATGTACATGTATATTCAAGCATTTTAGGTGTATAAAGACACAAGTCTAATCATTTCAAATCTAATGTTCATTAACGACTTTGTTATTATTTGGTCATGATAGTGAGGCTTTTTGTATATTAACATAAACATGTTTTATGGTGTAAACTTGCAAACTGCTTATTTATTGACGTCTTGATATGTTTCTTTCTATAGTCCCCCTATCAACAGGCGCAAATGAAAATTACAGTCAGAATTAAAAGGGCACAAATAGAATTTGTTTTTTTATATGATCAAAAAATATCCAGAGGAGAGGGAAAAATCCTGAGTTAATTTGTTTAAAGCTAGAATTTAAACATTTCAAATTGTAAATTTATTTTTTGTAATATGTGGTGAAAATGCGGAAGGCACGTGTGAATTCAAACAAGAGCAAGTGGAAAAAGGTATCATTTCTTGTTATACAAAATATGTATTTTCTCCAGGCCAACAACACATAGTGCACTTTTAAAATATTTCTTTCATATAGAAACTAACTCTTAGGGTAAGCATGTCAACGATCTTTTCCTGCTACAGTAGCACTAGCCTTCTCTTTAAAGGGATCCGGTAACTTTGTCTCGGATTCTGAAACAAAATTCTGGATTTAGCTCATGATCCAATGATAATTATAAACCTTTAGGTCAGTCAGGAACCCCATGACTTTTACAAGCCGATCGCCTGTCTGATTATCAAGATATTTATGATTGGAATTACAAATTTTGAAAACCGTTCGGCTGGCGGTTTTCATAACACTACAGTCTATTGGAACAGATTACCTTTAAATGTAAAAAACTGTCAAACCGTTAACCTATTCAAAACTAGTCTCAAGACACATTTATTCAAAATTGCGTTTGATGATTGATTAACTCTGTTCCCTTTGATGTGTATTCCATATGTATTGTAATTTGTAGGTTTATTTGCATTTTTAGTTTTGTATAAGATGTAATTGTATATCAGTCTATTTTGTGTGTATAGCGCTTAGAGACTTCGGTGGTAAGCGCTTTATAAGTAACGTTTTTATTATTATTATTATTATTATTGGGGAAAACAAGTATGGTAAAACCGGTCACTCAAAGATTTTTACTTTTTTGAGGCACTTCTTGATCATTTTGAAGCGCAATTTGTTTAGGGCTTCAATATTACACCATATCACAGACACTGATAACACGTAGGGCCGTGTATCTCAGATTTAACATTGTTAAACGATCCCTTTAATGTTTAACTATCAAATATTGTTCTGCTCGCCGGTATGTGGAAGTCATTCTAAGATCATTCTCGTACAGGTATTTGAAGAATGTGAATGTATCATTTAACGTTTCTTGTTCTACTCATTGCAGGCAAGGGTAACTTTGGGTCAGTATTAAAAGGCACCTGTATGGCAAATGGTCAGCTCATTCCAGTAGCGGTCAAGACGCTCAAGGCAGACTTTGGCATTCCAAACTCAGAGGTAAGTAGTAAAAAAAAAACATTTTAAAAATCTCAAAAAAATCTAAGAAATAAGATTCCCGGATAGTTAATTTCAAAATGGTGACCAAGATGGCCACCAATACCGTAAAACAGCCATAAATCATGAAATATCCATCTTCGAAATGTGATTTTGGTGTCTATACCTAGACTTTAGGGGGTCGAAGAATCCATTCATACCACTTACAATGGGTTAAGGCCACCATGAATCCTGGGAATTCAAGATGGCGTCCAAAATTGGCGCCAGTCTCCAAACTACGTTTATTTACAGTAAAGCTATAATTATCAACATTAAAATAACGCTTTTTAGATGCAGTTGAAAAGGTGTAGAATACAATATATGTCAGACTTTTCTTAGTTATTGGTACAAATATAATTCTTAGAATTACTACCTTTTATTCGCCAAATCTCGAATTATGTTCTTCTCCTCCCTTGTTTGAATCAGCCTGAGATCGTGAGAGAAGCAGAACTGATGGCAGGCTTGGATCATCCTCACATAGTCAGAATGATAGGTAAGTGAGAAAAATGAAAGATGTTTATATCAATGTAGGATTCAAGGGGAAGTCCAGTCTGATATTAAGTTGGTTTCAATAGATGCAACAAAAATGAGAGGGAAAGGGTTGTGAAAGTTTAAGCAAAATCCGAATGAAAATAAGAGAGTTAGGATTTTTTAAAGTTGCGATCAGTTAAACACAAATTGGCAACTCTATGACATATCTTGCGAGCGTCCCTCCCATTCGCTTTGTACTAGAAATTCATGAAATTTCCATTTTGGGGCTAAAGAAAGTTTTTCAGTCATACATGCACCCTTAATGTAATTGTTACAAATATATTTTTAATCAACCCCGGTATGAAACAAATCTATTCCGTCATCAATAACTAAGAATGAAAGTTTGTGACATTTTCTGGGTGGTCTTCCCCTTTGGTACTGATTGCCATTTTATACAACACCTGTATGAAACAAATCTATTCCGGAATCAATAACCCCGAAAATGAAAGTTTGTGAAATTTTCTGGGTGGTCTTCCCCTTTCGAGTTACTAATTGCCATCTGGATAGGGTTGTGAAAGTCAATCAATCATTTAAAAATTGTTCTCAGGATGTAAAAGGAAACATCCCTGTATATTTTGATAAACGTGAACAGTGTTTATTGAAGGAAAACAATCATGATCATTTTCAAATCGTGGGATACAATTCCATTCGTAAGCCATTATAAATAGACCCTCCAAATCATTATTAGAATCAAATATTGCGGAAATTTTCTTGTCCTCTACGAGTCTTGTTGTCCAGGATCTTTTGGACTGGTGCTTTTTACAAATATCTTTAAAAGTTGATTTACCTTTGAATATAGTAAATGAAATGCATGTACTCCCATCAGTTTTTTTTACATGTTTTTTTTAACCATGATTACAATAATTTGTCCCAATCTGGAAAAACACCCACTTTTATATAAGTTAAAGCCCCACTGCACTAGTTTGGCCAGGAGGACTTGGACGTAACTGACAGGTGGTTATCTCATCAGATCAGCTCTCAATTAACATAAGAAAAAGGGGACCATGGGGGACCAACGGTAAGGCATTGTTTGCTATATAGAGGGCGTGAGTAGCTATAAGTAGTGCAGTGGGGCTTTAAATTACCATACATATTTGCTTTATCTATAGTACTTCCTCTCCCTTGCTCATTCCAGGTATATGTCATGCAGCAGAGATGATGCTCGTGCTGGAGCTAGCAGAACTCGGACCTCTCCACAAATACCTCAAGAAACATCAGTAAGTTTGGTCTGAATCAAGTTTCCTTAAATGGATCCAGTAACTCTGTCTCAGATTCTTCAACAAAATCCTGGATTTAGCTCATGCTTCAATGATAATCATAAACCTTTAGGTCAGTCAGGAACACCATGACTTTTACAAGTCGATCGCCTGTCTGATTATCAAGATATTTATGATTAGAAATTGAGACTAAATTTCGCGTTTTGCTAACGGTGTTCATAACACTACAGTCTATTGGGGATAATGAGTATGGTAAAACCGGTCACCCAAAGACTTTTACTTTTTTGAGGCACTTTATGATCATTTTGAAGCGCAAGTTTTTTAGGGCTTCAATATTACACCCTATCACAGACACTGATACATGCATCTCAGGTTTAACATTGCTAAACGATGCCTTAAAGAGATATATCCCACCGCTGCCACCAATATCATCCTTTAAGGCCTGCAGGCAAGCGCTAATTTCAAGCTCTGATTTCTCTCTTTCACCCTCCAGGGAGATGAGCACCAGGAATGTGTTGGAGTTGATGTACCAGGTGGCACAGGGTATGTGCTACCTCGAGAGCAGGCAGTTCGTCCATCGCGACCTCGCGGCGCGAAACGTTCTTCTCGTTGACGAGACCTTCGCCAAGATCAGTGATTTTGGCATGTCCAAAGCTCTAGGACTTGACAGCCAGTACTATGTGGTAAGCATCACACCAAGATAATTACCATATTAATTTGTGAATCAAAAGAAAATTATCATGCATAATCTTATTTTTACTGTTTACAGAAGTTCATTAATGGTATAAAGTTGGAAGTCTTTATATTTTATCAATTTATGCACACTGAATTTTTATAATGAGCACTTAGTATTCTTTCTGTATGATATACTTGTGTATTTGTCTTTCTCCGTTTCTTTTTTTCTTTTTTTTCTTTCTCTCTTTTCTTGTTTCTTAATATAAATGCACTTCCCATTATTATCTATTCATCAGGTCACTATGCCTTTCCTTATAGCCCCCAACCTCCATCTCACTGTTTCTCTCTTTGCTTTTTCCTTTGCCTCTATTTCTCTTTCTTTGTCTCCTTCATTATCTAGGCCCTGTTTGGTAAAACTTGTTATTAATTTAAAAATGCTAAATTTTTATGACAAATTTGCTCTCAGCCAATCAAATGCCACAATTTCAGTATCTTAGAACAGTTATTGTTATACAAATAATACATGTTTGCGAGTGCATTAGTGACTATGCACTGCACGCAGGTTAAGTCACAGTAGGATAATGAACAAGACTAGTCAAGTTCATTGTCCGTCTCATTGTGACTTAGCCAAGTGCAGTGCATATCACTAATGCACAAGCTAAAAAACATGTATTATTTGTTTGATAAGATGGGTCTACAATAAAAGTATAAAGTCAAAAAATTGACGGTTGTTATCACAAAATGCACACCTGTGTATATAGTAAAAGATTAATGCACGCATACGTGATCCATTTTGACGCTTCTCATAGGCTACATTCTTGAACTCATGTTTATAAAACTTGTTATTGATAACAAATTTCTTATAAAACTTGTTATTGATAACAAATTTCTTATAAAACTTGTTATTGATAACAAATTTCTTATAAAACTTGTTATTGATAACAAATTTCTTATAAAACTTGTTATTGATAACAAATTTCTTATAAAACTTGTTATTGATAACAAATTTCTTATAAAACAGGGACCTGATCATTTGCCCAGCTTCTACAAGGCTCTTCATCCCGCTTTATGATACAGTGCGTCCCAGAAAAAACGAAACCGAGAATTATCATAACTTAATCACAAATATTATTAATAAATGTCACATATTTGTAAAGCTTAACAACGATCCTCCTCTTTCATTTGATGCAACTCATATGATGCATATTTCAAGCGCAAGTGATTAAAAAATAATTTGAAGAAAGGGTACCAAAAAGTCATTATAATTGTGATTAAGTTATGATAAAACATCGATAATTCCGGTTTCGTTTTTTCTGGGACGCACTGTAAATTGAATTTCTAATTGAAACCAACATCCAACTCATTTCTTTATTTCATTTCCTCTGATTACAGGCAGAAACTGCTGGCAAATGGCCACTGAAATGGTATGCACCGGAATGCATCTACAAATTCAAATTCAGCAGTAAGAGTGATGTGTGGAGCTACGGAGTGACTCTCTGGGAGGCTATGTCCTTTGGAAAGAGACCGTATGCAGTAAGTCAAATCATTCTTTCCTTTATATCTTCAGGTGCATTCAAGTCTCTGGCTATACAGAGGTTTACTATTTCACTCGTGCATGAGAACAATTTCATACGTGATCCAACATAAAATGCGCAAATCTTAAAGCCTATTTGCACTAGTTGGGCCAGGGGGATTAGAAAAAGGGGACCATGGGGGATCAACGGGTACCGCTTAGGCGTTGTTGGCTATATAGAGGGCGCAAGTAGCTACAAGTAGTGCAGTCCAGCTTTAAGCCATACAGACAGAGGAAATGTAGGAAAAGGAGGGTTTCTCCTTACTTTCAGTATATTATGTTACTTCAGTTATTTAGTAGAGAAAACTGCAATATTATTTATTGTATAAAAGACTGGATTGTCAAGTTTCGGACAAATTTCAATACAAAAAATGGAAAATTACAACGATTAATAAAAAAAGTTTAAGAAGGCTTTTATTACACTCAATATCCAAGTCTTTTAATAATTTATTGTAGAAATAGATTTTTTTAAGTCCATCCTAACCAACTACCGTATTACCACTGTTTCACAATCAGACTTCTAACATTTCTCTTGGATAAACTTCAACTTTTACAGAGTATGAGAGGGCAGGAGCTGATGCAGTTTATAGAGAATGGAGACCGATTATCTCAGCCCGACAGATGTCCAGACGATGTCTACAGTCTCATGAGGAGATGCTGGCTATCAGAGTAAGTTCAAAGGTCGCTCATATTTTGAAGATTGGCGCGATGGCTCAGTGGTAGAGCAGTGGTCTTGTAACCAAGATGTCCCGGGTTCGATTCCAAGTCAGCGCGCTTGTGACCTTTGGTAAGGCGTTAATCCTCATTACCAAGTCCCTCGGAGAGGACTTAAAGCCGTAGGTCGTCTACTTACAGGCATATACATGCTTTCTTAGCAGTCTGGTAAAACAATCACCGATCTATCAATCGTCATAAGTATAAGTAAGAACACTTACTCTTATTATTGCCTTTGTAGGAATTTTGGGGATTTTTGTGTGATTTATTTTCAAGGCCAGTTTCTCTTTAGGCATAGTCATTTTTCTTGATTGTTTAGCGGTCATTTCAGAATGAAGGAATGTAATATTATTAAATATTGGGCGAAACTCCAAGACTGTGAATTGTTCATAGAGCCTTTTATGGTAAAACCTATCGAATGAATACAAACAGGGATGTAATGCCTGAAGAACAAAAAATTACAGACCTGTTGTCTGTATTCTCCCAGCCTCCATTCGTTGCATCTCTGATATTACTTTGTTTAGATCAAAATTAAAAACCTACCTAATGGAAAATGCATATTCAACCTAGTTCTTAAATTGTTACCTAGTTCTTAAATTGTTACCTAGTTCTTAAATTGTTACCTAGTTCTTATATTGTTACCTTACCTTGTTATCTTATGTTTCATAATTTCACTTCATATTTGTTTTCTTGTCATTACTCTGTTTAGTTTTAATTGTATCAATATTGTAAAGCGCTTTGATATAAATGTCTTATGAAAAGCGCTATATAAGTAAAAGTTATTATTATTATTATTCTACTTGCTGTCTATGAAACCTCATGCTGTTATCTTCCTTATCTTGCAGAGCCAAGGATCGACCAGGCTTCGGAGAAATTGAAACCGTCTTGTCGGATATTCTAAAGCGCCTGCAGGCAGGGACCCTGAGAATGAGAACGGACAGGCAATGAGAAGCAAAAGGACTCAAACAACTCTAAGCCCAAGAGGACAGGCAGAAGGACCTATGTGGGCAATGCTTGTAAAACCTCTTTGGACCATTGGATGGCTGGTTTGGGGACGACTCAGAGATTTCCAAATACGAGTTGATCAAAATTGCAGTATCCTTCAGATTCGAAAGCAGTATGTCCAAGGAAGGTAGTGACGTCTCTTGGTACGACTTACATCGGAAATCCTTTGTGCGAGATCTCTTTCCGCCCTCTTGATGCACGTGGGTGTATCTGGGATGATTTAAGCTATCACCGTGGAGTTCTGAAACGGATGACGCAGAATTCCTGCAAGACTGAGGGACCTTGCGCTAGGTGTTCCTTTGATGATTCATCAGTGGAAGATCCCTTACCAACGCTGTGATGCACATGGGTTAATCTTGGGCGCTCCGTGTCATGACAGGAAGACTTTTGAGGTGAATGAAGCCATTTCGTCGGGACTGAAAGTCCTAGCATCGGTTGTTCTTGAATGATTCCGGGTCAAGCTCTTTGGACTCTGTCAAGGACTTTATTTTTCTTAGTGTGTAACACGAGGCTACAACATTTGAAAACCTGGATGATCTCCTAGCTCTAGCCAGAGTAGGATCACTTCATCAAATTAACTTTGGATATCACCACCGAATACTTCATCCAAACTTCAACATCAGGCATCCAGCGATAGGGTTGAATAGCATTGCAAAATATGTATTTTATGAGTGTTTGCAATAACATTTGTAAGAAAAGATGTAATTTTATCAAGAAAGAGCAAAAAAAAAGGTGAAGCACTTGTGAAAAGCTATTGTACTTGTATAGTAAATAAAGGAAGATGAAATGTTACCAACTTAGCCACCAGAAATATGTATAAATATATTTATATATATCAGATCAGCTTTGGGAAGGTGATACATTATGTTAGTCACGGTATTTCAGACACATTCAAACGTAGTATAGCTATTTTTTTAGATCGTATCTGTATAGAGTATGTACAGGGAGAAACGGGCTATGTTTTTTAGTAAGAGGTTATATCATATAGTAGTACTGCCTAGGATTCTATAGAATTTTAGAATCAGGACCTGACAGGAAATTTGTTCAGCAGGTTTGTTATTAGGGACAGAAAGCAGATTGGTGTGATGGAAATGGGGGGGGGGGGGGGGGGGGGTTGAAGCCTAGGCGATCTAGCAAGTGTATACAACGTCATACTTGTAGATTTGAGTTGGCTGTTTTCATTCTTGTGAAATTTGCACAGCCAGGGGGGTGTTTCACAAAGATCTTAAGTCAAACTTACCTCTAAGTTGGACTTAAAAATTATGGAGAGCCATTTGTAGCTCTAAAATAAAATATATTCAAAAGTGAAAATCCAAGTATTTTAGACTTTTTATAAATTCCACATCAAGAACATGAAATCTCCCTGATAATAAAAAATATGAATGATTCAAATCAAAATTTTATGCATTTTGAATATCTTTTACAAAAAAAAATTCATAGATGCTAACAGCTTTCCATAATAATTAAGTCCAACTTAGATTTAAGTTCGACTTCGGATCTTTGTGAAACACCCCCCTGGGGTCGAGGAAGAAGTGTGAAGGTACAAGGAAACTGTTTGTATGATTTCAATGCCTAAAGATGTGTTGGTGTTATTATGCCTTTGTTTCAGTGCCTCTACTTATCTGTCTGTGTCCTAGGGGGTGTTTCACAAAGATCCTAAGTTGAACTTATCTCTAAGTTGGACTTACAAATTATGGAAAGCTGTTAGCATCTTTGAAAATATTTTGTAAATGTTTTGTTAAGAGGCATAAAATGTTGAGTCAAATCATTTATAATGTTCTATCAAGGAGAATTCATGTTCTTGATGTGGAATTGATAAAAAGTCCAGAATGCTTGAATTTTTGTTTTTGAAAATATTTTATTTTTTAAGGCTACAAATGGCTCTCCATATTATTTAAGTCCAACTTATAGTTAAGTTCAACTTAAGATCTTTGTGAAACACCCCCAAGTTTCATTTTATCTCTAGCACACAATACAACATTGCCAATACTCTTAAATAATTGACAAAAAGTATTCTATTCACAAAGCCCCCCCCCCCCCCCCCTCGTTATTTTACCATGTTCTTCCTATTACTTTTATTTCAGGTCATTGGAACTTGCAATATCAAAGATTTCAAAAACATTAGAGAGTTGCTCCACTGATTGTTTCAGAACTGTTATGTCGGGCAAGGCCTTAATTCTCTGATACATGTACCTATATGTATCTGTACTTGTTGTCTCTTTGAAAGGACTTTAGCTGTAGAATCCTCACAAGCTTGCTAAGGAGAACTTTGTGTGTTTGTTTTACGTTTCAATAACTCCAAACGAACTATAACATTTTTTAATCGCTAAAGTAATAATAATAATAATAGCTAGTTCTTATATAGCGCTTTTCAGGACCGAAGGCCCTCTCAAAGCGCTTTACAGATATATATATTATTACCCCGGTCATAGGATTCAGGCTTACCCGCACACAATGTATGCACATTCTCCACTCCCTGGGGAGCATTCCAGCCAGGCGTACACTTGCTAATCTAACCACATTAGCTTTCGCATCCTACCAGGTACCCATTTAACACCTGGGTGGAGAGTGGCAAATGTAGATCAATGTCTTGCCAAAGGACATTAGTGCCGCGGTGGGACTTGAACCGCAAACCTTGTGATCCACAGTCCGGTGACATATCCACTCGTCCACGACACCTCTAAAGTAATGGTTTATCCCCGTTCTTTGCAAAACTAGCATACTTTCCTTTTTTTTATTTATGGTAAATTATTAAATAAGTCATATAAAAAATATTCCATTGCCTAAGAAATGGTACATTCCATTAGAGTAAATGTCAGTATTGAAGAACTTCAAAATATGACTCAAAGTCGTCACCAAATAATGACTTGCGTGCATCTTCCTGCATCAGTCGTTCGTGAACATACACATTAGTTGAATCAATAATAATGTTTTATGTCTGTTCTATTCTTGTTTTTATATAGTTATATTTTATACAGTATCATGTAGAGTTCTGATTAATAAAAGTGAATTGTCTTTCAAGGCTGGTAAGTGGTGAGATCAATGATAATAAGATCAATGACTTGTATGGTAAGAGTGAAGTTAAGAGAATAAGATTTAGAATGCGATGCTATGTCATGGAATCATGAAGATTGAAAATCTGCAGGTTGCTAAATTTACTTTTCGCACTGATGCTCAGCTTACAGGAGTTTTCATCACAGTCACCAGAAATTAGCATCAGAGATTTTGCTAGCATTTTTTAAGCAGCCAAAGCATGCCATTCCTCAAGGTCATTTCAATGAGGACAAGTGGAATGATTGTTTGGGCAAGTTTATTGTGCGATTGAGTAAATCAAAGAGAGTGTTAAATCAGGGCCCCATTTTACAAAACTTGTCATCAGTGACAAATGGACAGTTTTTGTTAAAACCTAGTGAAATCCTTGCTCCTGATTGGTTATCAGCAGATTTGTCACTGATTTTTGTCATGTGTCAATGAAAAAAGGCTTTGTCAAACGTTGCCCAGGAAGTGTAAATGATTTGTTGTTGATAATGTTGTTGAGATATTCCTTAGAGAATGGTTTTAAGAGTCAGCAGGCTTAATAAAAGTCCAGCAAGTACACTCTACATAGTGTTCCCATAAAATATACTGAACATATGGTGATGGTAATAATGGCGAAGGTACCGTAGCCAACAAGTGTATGTGTTTTTCATGTTGCACAAGATTGTAAAACAGTATGCAAATTTTCCACCGAAAAGCACATTCAGTAAATTGCTTGTTAATACTTCCTAACTGCCTACAACCATGTCATATCCTGTCCTGTTATATTAATATGCCTGTGAAGTAGTGATGTTATAGTACTCCTAGCATTAATCCTTTGATTGTCACTGCTAAGTGGTCGATGAATAAACTCTGCGCTCAGACTACATGTACCAACAGTCGTTGTATAGCTATACGATATGTAATTAAATTTGTTGCTAATCTGAACATCGTATGAAGAAACGTATAGTGAAACGTCGTTTGAGCATCGTTTCAAACAAAAACTCGATAAAGAATCAGGGTCCAGGGGGGCGTTTCACAAAACTTGTCATCAGTGACAAATCACAGTTTTTGTTATAAGCTACTGAAATCCTTGCTTCTGATTGTCACTGTCACTGATTTTTGTCATTTGTTATTGAAAAAAAGGCTTTGTGAAACACCCCCCCCCCCCAGCTCTAGTCTGAACGTTGTGTTATATGCAATTTGTATAACTGGGAGGGGCTTATCGTGAGTGGGCAGTGATGATTGGCCAGCTTACATGTTAACTGACCTCGTCAAAATTAGTTTCTTTATACAATGTCTCTATCCTGTAGGCTCCTTTCGTTATACGAGGATTCTTTATAAAACGTTTCTTTATAAAGCTTTTCTTTATATGTGTTTTTTTATATGATTTTCATATAAATTCCCTGCAGTCTAAACTGGCTGGAAGTCTGTTGCATTATGGCTATGTGGGAACTATAGGGTCAAAGTTCGTACATAGCAATAGCCAGACCCCCTTAAAGTTGTGTTCAACGCAAGTTTTGTCTACATTTTAAAGTGAAAGCTTTATATAGGGTTATAACATGACCAGTCCATTACATGACTTGTTAAGATTGTAGAAAATGAAGGCTAGCAGTTAATGTATGGGTCTCTTACTTTGTACATATTTATGTATCTTTATGAAGCTGCAGCACACTATATATATATATATAATCTATGGTACTACAAAGGAACATTGTTTGTAAAGTAAATAAAAGAAATTTTACAAGAATTTATGAAAGCGGTGTATTAATTACCCAGAATGGAAAATATTTAGCTGTATGCTTTAGTATACATTAAATTGTGAATACTTGAAATATACTTACTTGTTTTCTTCTTCTTCTTGTTTTTTTCTTCTTTGGTTTGTTTAAGATATATTTTTGCACCTCTGCATTGTAAATGCCCGCTGCTGTTTGTTAGACAACAATGGAACTGTTCACTTGTCTTGATCTTTATAGATGAACACAATGATTTTGTCCTAATTAAACCCAACCTATTTGATGTACAGTACAGTATTATGTACAAGACAAGAGTGTCAAGTTAAGCAGGACCTTTTTTGTCATAGTTTCTTCCAATGAGAACCACACACAATAACTCTTGTCAGTATTATACAGGGTTTTGGGCCATCGCTGATGTATACCATAGAAAATATTTGATTATGTTTTGTTTTGTTTTTTATTAGTTTGTGGAAAAGGGGGTGATACAAAATCAATTGTTGGTATAGCAGTCTTTTGTTGATCACAGGTTTATTACCATCTCTGTAGGACCTAATGACAAAAATAGAGGTTGATTTTGGCATTATTTTTTGCATTATTCATTGCATATGATGTGATTGTACATTTGACTCAACTGTTGATCTGTGAATCTTCAATAACCCAGACTTTTTCACATATTTTGAATTGAGAATCAAAAAAATGTAAAAGTATTTTAAAGTATTTCCACTTTATATGAAAATTATAGATTGGGTTGTTGTCCAAATTTACATAGATGCAGATTTATTGTTGCTTTTACCACATCATTAGGGTGGGGATTTGAAAGAAGACGTTTCATGAAATGTCCAATCCTTGTAATAAAAGATATTTACATGTTTTTGAAGAACATTTTGAATGCAAGGGGTATTACATTTTGTGCAGTGGTCTTAAGAAACGATATTAAATGAGTGCAATTTCAGACTTTATCCCCATGCGAGTATAGGGTAATAGGATGGGAAATTGCTTCTTTTTTTTCCTTTTTTTTTTAAATTAATGACAAGTATGTTTTCCACTCTTTCATAACAGCAGAAGTACTTATGTTCTACACAATTCATTTGATGAATATAAAATGAAATAGCAGATAAATTATATATATATCATAATATAGTTGTATATTAGTATAGATAGGTGTAAGCGATACATTTTGTTATAGTAATCTCTATGAAAGGAACAGAGTAATGATGGAAATCTTCTGTTCAGAGCCAGAAGGGCATTAACTTATATCATTTGAAATATGGTTCATTTCCGTCTGGCTCCAACTGATGAAATATTAAATCAAACGATAAATAAGGCCTATGATTGATAAGATTTTAATGTGAAGCAAAATGATATTGAAAATAAAGTATCAAAATGTCTGGCTTGTGGTGTTATGATATCAAAGAATACAGAATTGTTGTGTAGGTGTCCTATTGTCAGGAGTTCAACACAGTTTTATTAAGCAAATGGTTTGGGGGAAATGAGGTTCAATGATATACATGTTATGTTCCCTGTACTGAGAGAAAATTTGTGTAATATTTCATTAGAGTAATGATATTTTTATATAGCTGAAACTGTCTAAAAATTGTATGTTTAGATGTGCAGTGTTCCACTGTTTTGATGAAGTTGTTTTTGTAATAATAAGAAAGTACAAATTTAAAAAAATATATATAACAGGACTTACAATGTGGGTAATGACTTTGAATGTTAAAATTCATTATCCCCAGTTTTAAAGTTCAATTAATCAGCATTCATGCGTAAGTCGCAGATTAATTCCTACAAGTATAGTATATTGTTCTAAAGAATTAAAAATAAATCAATGTTCAGTAATAGTGTAAGAATGCACTTTAAAATGTACTTTAGATACTTAGATATCAACTGAACCATCAGAAAATAAATTCACAGCACTGTCATTTCAAAATAATGTAACGTTTACTTAAAAATTTATGGAGATTCAATTTGTCAGGTGATCCTTTAACAATCTGTGTTGTATGTGTTAGTGTTCTATTCTTTTGGTCCCTTATGAATTGGATGTATAAATATTACATTTTGTAAGCTGTGATTGATCCTTTATGATTTATATCTATCTAGGCACTTATGTTTGCTAGTGATTTACAATGTCAACTGTGTAGGGCACATTAAAACAAATTGTCTGCTTGTGCATTAAGAATGAAATCCTATATACGTTTTTTTTTAAAGAAGTTACTGCCTTCAAACAATTTGGAATATGGTACAACCACCACTTGTATTAATATGTGAAAAGTGTACTTTGAAAAAATAACCAATGTTTAATTAATTACTATCATTATGCAACCTTTGCAATGTGTGATCTTTTGCAGAACATTAAGTGTTCATTTTGAAAATTCATTTTTGATTTTGCAAATACATTTTTTTTTAATCATTTCCAGTGAGAAAAAGAGGGTTAAGCTTGATAATGCAACCAAAAAAAAATCATGTTTAATGAAAAGCATGGTCTCGAATAAACC